>DWRA01004420.1:0-10863 GCA_018250295.1 Spathilepia clonius
AACTACAAAGGGTTCTACCACCTAATTAATAATAGATTCAAACTAGTATATAAAAGCAAAAATTGGACCGCCTAAAAATATAGCCTATGTTACTCCTGCAATTCAGACATTTCCAACAACACATCACATTAAAATCCATCAAGCCATTGAGGCTTCAGAGCATACCAAAGAAAGAGATATGGGTACATTTTATTACCCTTTACGGTACAGTACACACCTCAGCAGAGTGGAAGGTATTCATAAAAACCAACCAATAAATAAATATCTACTTACGCAGCCTGTCTTCTTTTAGCACCTAATCTGCCAACGCAGGCATGATCTGTCATGTGTCGATGACGCAAACAGAAATTCAGGGAACATTCACCACATACTAGTGGCACCATTTCTTTCGTCTTGCATCCTTTTAATGAACATCTATTTGTAAACACCTGAAATAAGAGAACCAAGTGTATATTACTAATTACATTTTAAAATAACAATTAGATAAGATCCTTGAAGATGAGTGTAAATTTTTTTAGCCGGCAAGGTCTATTATTGCTACAATTTCAGCTTTGAAGATTATATCTTTAGCATTTAAATTATTGTACAATGGAGGTAATTTACAATCTCAACATACTTTAAGTGTGTAGCAATACGCATTTGTGTTTTAATTGATAGACTGCACACATCTTTGAAAACCGTTTTCTTTATAAACAACTCAGGTGTGTAGGTTTCCTCACAATGCTTTCTTTTACTGTTATACCTAGGTATAATTAATTTCTAATATACAAATAAGCTTGATAAATCAGTGGTGTATGCCTGGCATTCGAACCTGGGACTCCCCGATTGAGAGGCAAAGTTTCAATCGCTAGGCCCTCACTGCCTATCTGGTTAATGAGTAACCAGCCTTTAAAAATAGAATTTTATCAAAAGATTGACAATCCCTGCATAAATTACGAAAGAAAGTTACCTCCTTCTTTATTTGATGGGTTTTTAGCCATATTTATACGTGGAAATACACAAAACACCTGCCAAACACTTTTTGATATAAATATAAACGTCGTGGAGGCTGCGACGGCCACAATAATAACAAATTATTATGTTTAACTAAACACTATGCCAGTGAACTCGCCTAGCGAGTCCGTTTAAATTTGTACGTAGTGCCGGCGACTCGCCTAGCGAGTCCATCGTGAAATATAGGCGGCACCTGAGAAAGGATTAAGAAAATCGTATTGGCACTGAACGTGTTAATCAACCATTCAATGAACAGCCTAACCTCTTTACCAAATGGTGCCGTTTTCAACCACATTAAACAAATTTTCGATCGAATTTTTCTCAAAAATTAAAACTGTTTGAGTAAGTCACATTTAAATTCACATTATTCTTGTTGTGAATTTACCTTTAAAGGTGTATACTTGGCACTTTTCATAAATTATAGAAACAATGTGTATACCTAGAAGTAAACATCAAAAACTTATAGTAAGGATACTGATGTATTAATTGATAATCGAGTAATCAATGAGATTTGACCTGATATATTCGGTAAGATCTGATATATTAAGTGACATCAAGTTCTTGCACGGTCCGGTAAACGCATCTCTGCATCTAAACGAGAAGTGCCGTAGAGTGCGAGAAAGGTCTTAGAAGAGCATTGTCGGCAGTGCGGCGCGGCGCGGCGCGCGGGCGGCGCGGCCGTGCCGGTGTCGGTGCGCGCGTCGGTGTCGCCGCGGCGGCGCCGCTACACGTACTACAACAAGATGTTCAAGCCCGTCACCTACGAGCTGCCGCGCCCGCTCAAGGTGTCCCTCGTTTGATCGCAAAGCCACAGATGAAGCAATAAACTACACTCCGAATGGTTTTTTTATTAGACTAAATTGTCAAAGAAATGTTACTTTGGAATTATACAGTTGAAACTTCGATTATCTTGTAGATAAATTATTGTACCACTTTAATTATAGTTAATATTATTAGCGTAATTTAGTAATACTATTTCTAATCAATAAAATCTCTAATTATAATTTAATACTTTATTTATATACTTTCTATACAATAATACAAAATAAAAAGACAAATATAATATAAAAGTAGACAAAGGAATGAACGATTAAATGCAGTGTGCTATCCGTACAGCCTATTGTGCTGCTCCCAAACTAATTACAAAATTGTAATTTTATATTAATACTAAGTTAGAGAGCATATTACTGTAGAAATGTTTATTTCGTTTATAACAAATTACAAAAGTAATTTAATAAACAACTTAAGATAAATTTAAATGTGAAACAAAACATTCAATAATATTGGAAGTATTTTTACTCGAGCAATATTTTCTTAGATCAATACAATTATTACAAAAATTAGAAATACTGCAGATTAAGAAACTGATTTACATATATGAAATATTTGTTTGCAAACAAAACGTCACAGAAAGTATCAAAATAGGAGAATATGTTTTATTCAATTATGCCATATTGCGTCAAGTTAAAAATAATTAATAAGTTTCATAATTATTAGTGTTTTCTTATACTATGATACTCATGTTATACTCGATTTCTAGTAACTTAAATTCGGATGCAATCCTCTACAGTAAAATAAAAATGTAATTAATACATGGAAGTAAAAATATTGTGTCGATATTGCTTACAAATTAAATGTTATTGGTAAATCTTATCCTACAGAACAATATAAATTATAATTTGGTACAAAATATAACCTAAATCTAAGATCGGCTAAGATTCCAGGAATAATTTACTTATTAGGCCCGGGTTATATGTACAGACATTGAATGTGTCAGACATGGTCAGTGGCAAGCAAAATCATAATTTGATACAATATATTGATATGCACATGTTACAGTACATATTAATATATTAATGCATATTGTATAATAACACTTTATTTGCCACGGTACGCGTCTGACACGCCTCATGTCTGTAGATGTAAATGAACCTCTATAGCCTGATTAAATCAAGGTACTACTCACACAGTGATTGATATTAAAAATAATGTGTGTTCGCTGAACATTGTATTATTAATATATCTATTTATTACGTAGTGAACTCTATCTAGAAATAGTTACAGTGGAACATCACCTATAATACCTGATAATACCAACGATTGCAAATAGACTCGCAAAAAAATGAGTTTCAAGAATTAGGATCATACATGACAGTTTTCATGTAGTGTGGTGGTGTTATTGTCAGATGTCAGTGTAAAAGTAATCAAAATACTGAAGATTACAGTAAGAAATATGTAAATTCCGCTATTCCTAGCAAAGGTAATTTTAATGATATAGATAGATATCTGATAATAGATTCCGAAGTAGTTTCGAATCACAAAACTACAGAACTATAACAAGAAATATCGTCTAAAGCTATAAGTCATATGTAAATGGTCGCTCATCAAGATCATTTTAACACTGACATCAATTCAGAGGCTGGCCCATCAACGTTATTGATGAAGTTAAGAAGTCTGCAAGACATCCACGATGCTATAGATACCAGTAATATTTTTATTGTATGAAGATAGGATATTGACTAAATATTTGCGGCCTACACATTTTTGGAACATAAGATAAAAAATGGGTAGATTAATTATTGTATATGTGGCACTAGTTTTTACGCGCAACATAATAATATGGGGCTCTCCGAAAAAGGCACAACAATCGCCTATATCCACGCTATCATAAACGATGTGGTATTTCCGTAGAATTATGACTTACCTGACCAGAATAGTTGTATATTTGGAATTTGTGCCACCTCATACAAAAGATTACATGAATTCACAGGAATTGCAAGGCGGACGAAGGTGAAAAATTCACGCAATTTTAGTTACTTTAATTTTAGTAATAGAAATAATTCTATTGACAAAAATCGCTTTATACATAGTGTAATCTCAATTTTGGTCTTGTTAGTGGCCTATGGTCTAACTCTTCTCATTTCGAGAAGGGACCCATGGGTCAGTAGCGGGTCATTGTAAATTAACGATGAATCAAGCCCTTCAGAATAAGTCTTGAGGGTCATATAACCAATTTTAAGATCCGGAAACAATGACGCGTCAAATCTGTCTTTTTCCTAAAGCAATGAAAATTAATGGTAAGTGATCATGCCTCTCATGGACTTCGATGACTTATATTCGATTGATATTCACTGCTGTTACTAAAACAAAATCTGGAACTACAGTTCAAGTTTGTCTGCGTAGCAGAACAACAGTTTTATCATTGAACACTATACGACACGATAAGAAACAGGTACAAATTAAAGTGACCATTTTTATATGGTCTTCCAGAGCGATACCACATGGTATGATACATTTTGCCATGACATCGACGAGAAAAAATTTCGTAAACATAAATCGTGTCGTGTATATTAGGGTAAGACGTTCTTACAAGGTGTACTGTGTAAGCGACAAATATGATATAAAAGGCTGCATTGAGGTGAGTCGTATGCAACAGTCTTTACTATTGAGTAGGGATGGCAGCCTGAAATCAATTAATCGAAGAATCGGTTCTTTAAACCAGAAAATATTTCTTTTCTAAGCAATGAATCGATTTCAGACACCAGAAAATTGACATTCGTGTCTTTTCTGTTGTGATTATAGTCATAAGTCAACCAAAAGGTCGACTTTAAGAAATCGATTTCCCTATTTGATACATTTATGAATTAATTCATTAGATTTCAATTCGAATCGATTATTTCGAGAAAAAAACCGCCATCCTTACTATATCACGTGATATTTATCGCTTACGTAGGACACTGGCTGAGCCTGAGGCCATTTCGGTAGAAGTGTTACTTCTTCTTGCTCTTGCCGAGCGTGAGCGTGTGATGCGGCTGGGCTCCCTGCTGCTTGCGGCGGTTCAGCTCGATGGTGTCATCCTCGATCTTCTTACGCAACTCCTCGAGACGTTTCTTCTCCTCCGTGTGGTCCTTCTTCAGCTTGTCGAACTTCGCGTGCAACTGGAAATAATTATGAATAGATTTTTGCTTTAGATACTGTATTCAACAGTCAATGTATCAAATCATTTATTTGCAAGAACATAGTAATATTACAAAGATTTTGAATTAATTACAAGTTTCTTATGCTCTACCACATTGGGTCTACAAAATTTAAGTTAGGCAATAGACAAATACTATTAACATTATTAATTTAGTACTACTATATAATCGAATATTCCCCAAACTTAACATATTGTCACAAAACATTGATTTAAAAAAAAGTTAATGTAATGTATTATCTGTGTTTTAGACATTGATTATCACTTGCTATAACGGTGTAAGAAAATTTTGAAAGAAAAGTAACCCAACAAAGTTCTTTAACAAAAAAAAAAATCTTTTCCAATTATGAATTCTATCAATTCACACTGAGCGAAAGATTATAGCGTAAACCCGTCTTTTACAGACAGTAATGTGATGACAACATAATAAAAGTGTGACAGCGCTACCTCCTTCTCGGCCTCTTTGAGCTCAGCCTCCTTCTCCTTGACGCGCTGCACGAACATCTGCCGCATCTCGTCCTCCTTCTGCTGCAGCTCGGCCAGGTGCGCACTGCGCTTCTGCTCGAACGTCTGCTGGAACGATACCTGCGGACATCGATTTAATATCATGCAACTTAAATGCTATTGCTTAGGATATTTAGCTAAGTGTGCGTGTGACATTAACTTTATAAAAGCTAGAAAAAATATATGTATTTGTAAATATATGTGTGTATGTGTAAACCTGCACTTTTGAGAGTACTTTGAAAAAAAAAGATTCTCAAAAAAGTGTGTGAAATCTACCAATTCGCACTTGGCCAGCGCCGTGGACTATAGTCTAATCCCTTTCACTCTGATAGGAGACTTGTGCCCAGCAATAGGACAGTAATGGGTTGATGATGATATGTGTATGATTAGTGTATGTGAGCATTTTAGAGAAAAGAAAGGTATAGAATTAGAATGGGAGAGAGCAAGAGAGAAGAAAGAGTAAATGAAATATTATGAAGAGAAAGAGAGAGAAAGCTCAAAAATGATAAGTAGAAAAGAGAAGACACGTGAAAAGGTGCAATGCTCACGGGCTTGTTGTCCGCGTCGACGTCGGTGAAGCCCATCTGCTGCAGGCGGCGGCGGCGGTACAGCTCGTAGTGGCGCGCGTGCGTCTTCTCGCGCATGTCCTCCATGTTGGTGCGGATCAGCATCTCGCGCAGCTTCACGAAGTCGCAGTGGGACTCGTTCTCCACTGGAATATGTGGCAAAGTGTTAGGGATGTCCCAAAGTGTATGTTTATGGGTATTTTAGTGCTTGTTTTAGAATATCGATCCATTAAATTATACAATACATTTCTCATCACCGATGTAAATCAAGAAAGACTTAAGCGAGACTATTACTTAGCAAAGATAAATGTTAGCAATAGATCCCATATATTAAGAAATAATTCTTTAGATATTTTTAGTACAAAATTTAATAGTTTTGTGGTAGATAAAAATTGCCAAATTTCAATTTTTCATAGGCAAATAATTAGGTAGATTGATTTTAATGAGATATTCAAGTTAGTTACAGATGTTCATTAATATCAAACTATTTATTATTAAACGGCACTAAACACTATTGTGTTAGTTAATTTTAAAATATGTATCAATTTAGATAAATAAACATTTCTTACATCATTAAAAATTTATAAGTAACAATGTACCCTTCCAAAAGTAATGAATACTTTCGTCTACATACTTCTTTGTTTTAAATTACTTTAGTAATACATGCAAAGTTAACAAAACATTTAATATCAATAACCATTACTATTATTAAATGTACTGCAATTCTAATAAACTAGATCTGGCAACATGACTGTTTACAGTGGCATTGTTCCACTCAAAGGACAGCGTCCTCCCAGCGGTATCCCGGCGGGTATAGAAAGTGTCGAGTAACCTTGCACCGTGCCCCAGGGGTACTGGCGCGCGCGCACGGTCTTGTTGCCGATCTTCACGAAGTCGGTGCTGCCGACCACCGCGAAGGGGATGTGGCTGTTCATGCTGGTGTTCACCTCCGACACGGACTCGTCGTCCACCGGGAACTGGTAGATCTCAACGCCGTTCGCTTGCAGCTCTTGCATTATCTTTGACTGGAAATGTTTTATTTATCAATTACAATTTTTATGAAATAATAAACAAATGACGGTAGATAGCTATTTGTACCCTTAGTATTCGTTTTTGATGTTTAACGACGACGAGCGACTCGATAGTAGTTAACGAATTGGCCCATACTCAATCTTAATTCTGATACGTTCCGCAGCGGGGCGCTGCTAAAAAAATGTATAGGCTAACTCGTTAACGGCGATCGAGTCGCTGCTATTTACGGACTTCTGCAATCAACATCAAATAGGATTGAAGTCCTACCTGAGGTCAAGTATCTCTATTAACTAAGTTAGAACGACTTATATGTCTCTTCTTCACAACACCATACCCTTTAAACCACAACACAGTGGCATTAGACACTTCTATTATTAGACTGAAATAGGTGTGGCAGTGAGACAGTGATTCCAGAATAATGTCAAAAAACGCTCTGTCACCTTTGTACGAATAAAGAGCAGTAGTTTGATGTGTTATACTTAATGTAAAAATATTTTATGCCATAAAAACTTTGTTATGGAACAAAAAAATATATGTTGTTTTTTCTTGTGTTCCTACAATGCTACATACTGTAACAATAAACTCAATCTAAAGTAGATGCGTTGTTTTAGACTTGTCACACTATTACAACACAAGAATTCTTAATCAGAAGTAAACAAAGTATTATTTATGCCAATTAATTATACAAACACTATTATGAAGCGTCAGGTGCATACATTCCACTGCTATTAGCTTATCAGGTCAACACATTTACATAATGCAATACGAAAGAAAACATCGCATAAGGAAAGAGACAAAATATTAATTAAAGAGTGTTCAACCTAATTTTGATAGGTTTGTTACCTTTTCTATTACTGGTTTACAACTTAAAGAATAGGTTTGAAACAAAAATATATTTCTTTAAAATAAATAATTGTCTAGTAAAGCTAAGAAACTTAAATACATGATTTATAAAGAACATAATTTACCTTAAACTTCTGCAACTCAGTCTTGGAGATAGTGTCGGCCTTGGCAATGATGGGAATTATGTTTACTTTGGTGTCCAGTTTCTTCATGCACACCAGGTCAATTGACTTCAGCCCATGACCTGCAATCGCACAAAGACAAGTTTCGTAATATGTGAGACATTCGTCTAATATGAATTATAATGTTTGTGCTTTGGTGATGTTTGCAAATAAATGTTCCTTATCTTTTAAATGTATGACGAATGCTACTTATAGTACAGAACGCTTATGTACTGTTTACAACTATATAATATTTTGAAATACCACAATATAATATTCCAAATCTTCAATTTTGTCAATATCTACTCCTACTACTAACATCGCAGAAAGAAGAGTCCCTACAGAAGAATTATTGTATATGAAACTTAATACTATTGTCGAAAACGAATATTTAAGTAGACACAATAAAAAGTTTATCCTAATTCTACCATTCCGTTCATAAACAAACCTAAATAACCCATTTACTTCATGCCAGAAATTGGCTAGCATCAAAATGTTCTAATAAATATGTACTGTACTAATGCAATTAAGATTTGTTATCTATATGAGGCTGTCATAGAAATTTGTATTCATGTGATATGATGTTCTATCCGTACTTCTAAACAATACCTACTTTACTATGTAGATACAAGATGTCGGTATTGATGAGTTATGTTGACCATGATTGGCATGCCGCCAAAACAGGCATTCAAGCATGTTTCTACAGACTCTTCGTCTGTTCTGCTGAGTATGAGAGTTTCGAATAGATATAGTTCGTTTAATAGATATAGTTCTAAAAAAATATAATACAGGAGAGTACTTACTATAAGCATTATCTGCCAGCCAAAAAATATTATATATTTTAATAAATAGCTTTAAGTCTGGTGTTCATTGTATTGTGTGTTCATATTACTTCACTAAATCAGTATACAAAACATAATTTTAATAAGACAAGTGTATCATACTCAAAAAGAAAACCTTCAATACCATGTTAGTTGTTTAAGTAGTAACAATAAACGATTAGGTACAGTCGTACTAGAAGTAAACAGACGGTTTTGGTAACGAAAATGTGTTCCACATGAAAGGTCCTGTACCGAAAGCGGTCAGGTAAAGTAAAAGTAGGTCCCGTTACGCCGCAGCCGCGTCGCCGGCGGCGTCGCGCATAGCAATTAGCACCTAATGTCAAGGACAGCCATAAAACTATAGGTCAACCATGGTGTCCCAGTGATCTACATAATGTCATGTCAATAGTCTGTAGTGAAATTTTTGAACTGACCTCCGACAGCCTACATTTCAATAGTAGATGTTTAAATTTAGACTTCTTTAATTTCCGATTCGTTTTTTTTTTAATTTGCTTAACTACAGCTTTTGGTCATAGCAACATTTGTGTAACATAGTGTGTAACTATAATTATGTAACACACATCTTGTGGTACATACCTCAATAGCAAATATGTAATTAACATTACTATAATTAGGACAATTTGGTGTAACGAGGGAGAAATCAATTGCATAAAACCAAAGTGATAACATTTTAATATTAACTTGTGCTGGTGAAATCTTGTTTTAAAAAATAAATGCATATTTGGAAACATGCACTGTTTTGGAAACATTCCGACTGAGTTTAAAATTTGGAACTTGTAAAATTCTAATTAACATTTTAAAGAATGGAAAAAAATCATTTTGGAATGAAAAGTAATCCTGTTAAAAAAAGTGGACAATAATTAGCTAAACATCATTTAAATTTACAGTACACATTACACTTAATATGGAGTAATACAATGATGACCAACCTGTTGGGCAGATGAAATACAGACAGACATGAAGTCTGCTGTCGTGGTAAGCAGACAGCGAGCGCTTGATCTTTAGTTCCTCTTGCAAGTAGGCTTCAAATTGCGCATCAATGTAGTCCACCACTGCCTTAAAGCTGTCTTCTTTATTCACTTGGTCTCCATAGCCCACTGTGTCGCAGATTGTTAGCTAGAGATAAGTTTAAAAATCACAGAATACATTAACATTGTATCTCACTTTTCTACGATTTCAAATTCCTGGATTGAATTTATTAATCATAAGACAATTGTTTCTCAGACCGCTCAACACTGGATTATGGCAATTCTCATTATTACCTGAGTTCCCAATGTTTAGATCAAAAAAGTATTTTTTCTATTCAGCTGGGAGATGACAAAACATGTCAATATTTTAGTAGTAGTATTTACAACATTGAAAGAAATATGGTATTATCATTATTTAGTCTTATAATAGAAGTGTTTTGTGCAATTGTAGTGGTAATCAAAATGAAATGGAAAATCATCTCAATAGCTTTAGGATGTGCGTAGTAATTGAATGATTGGGCTTGATTGTTTGCGTTTAAATCATTAGGGTTTCCTGTCACCCATTTTTGAGTAATTTAAAAGTGCATCAATTATAAAAGAATAAAGTAATATTTTTTGTGCCTCATCGATTAAAAAATATACTAATTTCATAGAATTTTAGATATCACATAAAAACGGATTGCATATAGTTTTGTTGCAGTATTGTGCACCTAGTAAAATCTATAGTACACATATACTTGAGTTAAGTCAGATAAACATGACATCCATAAATGCAATGGTAAGTTGTTTAACCGATTATTATCCCACTGCTAGGCACAGGTCATCTATTAGAGAGCAAGATGCATTTATGCCATAGTACTACACACTGGACAAATACAAATTGGTAGATTTTATACAGCATATAACAGCAGCGATAGCCTAGTGGTTCAATCACGGCCCCTTAGTTGAGCGATTCGAGGTTTAAACTCCAGGCACGCA
>DWRA01004421.1:0-10862 GCA_018250295.1 Spathilepia clonius
AACACTGCTATTATTAGGCAGAAATAAGTGTGGCGGTGGTGCCGCCGGAGTCGAACTGAACAGGGTTCTACCACCTTTTAATGTCAATGCAATGGTTTGGCAAAACAATCAGATACTCATAAAAAGTAGTATTACGGATTAATCTCGATGAAGGCAATACGATGATTCCATAGGATTATACGACGTTTGTAGGCTTAAATTTTAAGGCGTGGGTTTCTAAAAGATCTATTTGATAAATGTCTAGGAGCTTAAGTTGTTTGTTTAAGTCTTGCTGTTAGACTAATCAAAATTTAGTTGTAAACCGAAACTCGTTCCATGTCGTGAAATGTAATCGTTCTGCAAGGCTCACTATCAGTCTTCGTATTCGTCAATAGGTGTCGCTACGTGTTCCATCGTTAATCAACATAATTTAAATTAAGAAAACAACCTTATTACACTTTTGAAACCAAACATAATGTACAAAATTGTACAGTGAATTTTCTAAACTAAAAACTTCAGTACAGTTTGCTTGACAAATTAGGGGCTTAGCCCGAGCCAGTGAAGGTTTTGTATGAAGTTAATCCAAATATCAAGCCTAGGCAAACAAGGATTAGTTTACAGACGTTTATTCTTGTCATACTCGCAGGGTCAGAGAAAATATCGCTTTAGGAATAAGGGGACATGTATAACCATGAGTAAGTAGCGTAAACACATGTAGTATGTGCGGATAAACAGGAAGGGGCCGAATATTGCATCGCTCGGTATGTGTCGCTTGGGAAATAAATAGCACTATGTACCACAACTGTAAACGAAAATTATATATCAAGTTATATAACATAGTTCATAGATTTTTCGTTACCGTCCTCATTGATCTCTGCTTTGCCTAAAGGTTGACTGGGAGAGAATGTCTATGGCATTAAGTCCGCCTTTGTACCACTTTGTAGGTATATAAGTTTAAATTAATAAATAAATAAATAGTTTCTTTTTAATAATTTGAAAATAGTCTCGAGGATTCGGTTATGTCGACAACTTATGAGCTCTTTTTAACTGTGTTGACATTGGCACGGCAGAAGCTTATAGGACATAGGATTGTTTGATTATCATTGAATGAAATCACGCAGTCTTATTGGTGGGTTTGACACATACCCAAGGCCTAGGTACCTCGCACATGTCTCGTGGAAAGTCACTCTTACTTTTTAATTTGCCGATAAGATGTGTATGTATAAATAGTAACATCAATTTTACATATAGTGTTAAGATAACATTATTTGACGCGACGATATCTCATGGAGTGGCACAAAATGTGGTGACCTTTAAGAAAATTCACGCCAGACGGCCGGTACCCTTGAGTAGAAAAATACCTCGCTGGTGGAAGGACCTCCTAAAACATTTAAGCTTATACTTAACCGTAACAGGATTATCGAGTGACTTAAGAATGGAACAGGCCACGCAGATAGAACAGGAAACTTATATTGGCTTGGAAAGGCTGCGCGTAAAATCTTATCGCGACCAAACAACCGGCTTACAAGTTTCATCCCTATCTTTTATCTAAACAGCGTTTGTTTATTTCTAGTTACAGCAGGAATGAACTATATTTATCGATATTTTTATTTTTTATACAATACGATAACAGTAGCAAACGAAGCATGCAGTTGAACTGATGTTAAGTGGCTGCTGCCGCTCATACACCTCATAACCCTAAGATAAGATAAGAGTACCTACCTCCCCGAGGACGGTCGTAAATGCGTTGCTACTACTGAGGACTAAACTAAAAGACTCACATTAATAGGTCTCCTTTTATACACCATTTGAAACGAAACACAGTAGCGCTTAACATTGCTGTTTTTTAAATAGAAATAGGTCTGGTGATGATGCTTGCGTAGAGTAGAACCACAAAGGATTCCACCACCTTCAATATTATGAGAATCGATTGTCCAACTGCTTATTTATAATATTTCATTTGTTTATTGATAAATTTAATTTAGCCAAAATTACATAAAGAATACGTTAAGTTTATGGAGAGAATACATTTTTATCTGAAAATTAGTAAAATAACACACATTGTATTTAACTGTGTCACTTGTCGCAGTATTTTTAGTTAGACAGGTTTGTCGCACGTAGATAGAATCAAAAGATTTTTGATAATATTTGAACCTGACTTGAATTTTGTACAATTTGTAATATTTAATAGTAAACAAAATTATGATGGCTATTGTTTTGTTTTTTTCCACCACTTAATAATATTTAAAAAACATTGATGTAGTAAGCTATCGATATCAATATCGATATTTTATCGGTATCCCTCATTCCTAAGTTATAGCTCTGAGACATAGAGGGCGCTGACATTTATACACAGCCGGCGGGCGTCTACTGCGGTTTCAATTTTGTTGAGCTCTGTACAGCGTTGTATTATTCCAAGCTTAGAATTATGGCGGGTTACACAAATATGCGAGATGAGATGTGGCGAGGGATATTAGAGTTGTTTGTTATGCTCCCATTTTTCTTACTAGTCAACGTACTGAAATAGGAACGGTTTTACGACAGTGTCAAGACTTACATAAGCTATAAAAAGTACAACTGGTTACAATCAACGATACAAAGAAAATTCACCATATTACATCGTGTGACATAAGTAATTTTAATATAACAATCCATGCCTTTACTACAATACACACTTTTAGCATATTACATGATATTTAGAACAAAGTAGAGATATTCTCTATTATATTATATTGTTTTATATGATACTATGATATGTTGTGTACATTTAGTGAGGTAAACGTTTTGTAATTCAACTATATTTTTTGTTCGCGTAACATAATATAATTATTGTCATAACTGTTCAAACAGGGTATAATTATTTATGATACTTTTGACATTATTCAGCACTTAAATTTCAAGGTTATAAAGATCACTTACTTTATTTAATCAATTCAGGCACGTCGACAAAGCGTAACTCAACTAAAACTGATTAATTAACTCGAGAGAAAGTCAGGGCTAGGGGATTTTCCTATACACTCATCATACTACAAACACATCTTAAAATGATGTATTATAATCAATGCATTTACATGAATACAATACAAAAAGATACGTTTTATCATATTAATTTACATTGTGTTACATCAACTTGCCTGTTCGCCTGAACAGCCAAAATGGCGAATACAAATACGAAGAGACCAGTGCTTCGAATTAAGATTTACATAATTCAAACACAGGTGTTGCGCCGTTGCTCAGAAACTGTAAAATTATCAGCATGATCGCTCCGTCGATTCCAATTTGAATACGCCATTGTAACAACGCAATATTCGATTTAGTTTGAGGTAAAAGTAAAATTTGTTCAAAAAATGCTAAAAAAACTTCAAAACCACGTTACATTTTCATATTTTTATCAATGTTTATTTTATAAAAATATGGTTGAACATGGTAAACTCCTAGACTGCCTGCGATGGAAACGTCATGTAATTTATTGTGTTGGTTTGAAGAGTATGATAAAGTAAATTTACTTTTTAAGCAGTTCTAGGTCCATAGTACTAATGCATTAGTGATAATTTTTTTCGTGATTCTTTAATCTCACCAAAATGACGTAAAGTAAATACATAGAGACTGCAGCTCCAAATATTTATATAATTCAAACAGTGCAGCTGCTACGCTATCGTTTTCGTAGTGTAAATCTTACATTATTTTTTATTTTAATCTAATAGCAGAATATTCCATTGATGATCAGATATAAAAAATATATAACTAGCTATGGTAGTAAGTTTTTGTTACTAACGTTTCTCCAAGAAACTTTTAAAACTATATATTAAAATTAATAAATAGAAATGGCAGCTAAGCACAACGAAAACTCAAAACGATGAAATAATTTTAGCATAAATATGAATAAGTATTGTAATTATCAAACGTTCTATCCGCTTGAGCGACGCCGAAATGGTATAGCGCAAACATGAAGAGACCGTGGCTCTGAATTAAGGATATTTACATAATTCAAGCAGCGCAGGTGTTGCGCGACGTTGCTCTATAAAGGTAAAAGGCTCGCTCATCGCCCTCTCGATTTTAATTCACATATTGCACAATCTGTCATATAAAGTATATTTGGCATAGCACTAACCCATAAAGCGTAAAGCGATTGAAGCGTGTAAAGCGTTTTTAGCAAATCGTTAGTAAAACGCACTTTCAATTTTAGTTGTATATTGCACAGCCTGTCATACAAAGCGCTTTGTGGCATCAATTTTAATTAACTTAATTTATAATAGTCTTATTGTTATTAAGTAAATGCATCGAAATATTATGTACGCATACTCATGATAGGTGATTTTTTATAAATAATGAAACGTAACAAAATATTTTTATAAAAAATATCAATTAAGAAATAAACATTTTATCTGTAAATACAGTTATAAACATTAAACTTTCCAATGTCTTATATGTAAAAAAAGGCCTCAAAGGTCAGCATGCTTATATGCAGTATAAGAATATCAAAATATTTATGTTACTCCTGTATTCAAAGTAGGAGCTTATGATACTTTGATATACCTACATACATTACAAAAATATTTTATATTAAAGTTAAACAATATTTTTATCACTAGTAAAGCATTTAATATAATACGTCATACGGAATCGTTAACTAGAGCATAAATCAAACACGATTCATTGTTAGTCAAAACTAAAATAAAGCGTAAAAATGGGCTCGTTCATATCACGCATGAAATCGGAACCCATCATCTGGCTAGCAAACACGCTAAAAGGGTTGTCAGGAGCATAAATAATAATATATCCAGAGCGTGTATATTCCAGCCGGATGAGCGGGCGGACGCTCGCTTCTGACCGGATAAGCTCGGCTTGATGCTTAGACCGGTTTTCACACGGTGTCACGAATATTGCATAATATCGCTTGGTGAGATTTCGCCCGTTTTCATCGTTAGTTCTGCGCGTCATTTGTTTTATGTGACTTTTTTAGTGGTGAGGTCTTTTTTGTTAGATTGAAAAAGCAAACAAGCTACTTAGTCCACTTCATGGTAAATGAAAGTACCGCGTATGGACATGTGTAATGAAGCCCAGATAGCATTAGAATCCTATCTGAAATGGGTCACTGATTCGTTGCTACCCCTGAGGAATAAATTCTAACGCCTCGGATATGTATATCTTCTTTACTACTGCAATAATCGGACTGCGTCCATTTTCTTGCGCTCCGCGGACCTCCCTAGAACCCAATATATCTTTCATGTGTTACTTAAAATTATAGAGACCATTTATTCTTGACGCCTTTCCTCCCCGATAAATATTAAGAGAGATAATCTGTGTACTTGACGAACATTTTTTTGTCGCCGATGAATTTGTAATATATTTTCTATGTGGCTCGCATTGCCTAAATTGCCGACCGCTGCTCTAACCTAACATTATGTGTTTGGTGTGAAAGCACGATCACTACATTACTGAAGAATATCGCGTAATAAAGCTGGACATTTCTCTCAAAGCGTTCTATTCCATGCCCATAGAAACGTCAAACTATTGACGAAATCGACTGTCGCAATTCGGCTGCTACCTTGTTCCCTGAAATATTATATTTCGATTCCATTGCTGGAAGCGAATGTATGTGAGTGTTTATAAAATGTACGGAATATGCTGTACTCAGTCTACGATATTAACAAATTCCAAATTCTTGCCAGAATATGACATTTTTGCTCTGAGTAGAAAGCGGGAGATGTGACACGGAAGCGTTGAACTATGTAATATAGTGAAGCAGATAGAAATGGTACGTAATGCTTAATATTCTTCTTAGAACAACATAAAGTGAATCGTACTTCCTACTAGTCCTACTAATATTATAAATGCGAAAGTTTGGATGGATAAATGTTTATTACTCCATCACGCCAAAATGAGTGTACGGCAACGGACGAAATTTGGCATACAGATAGACTATAAGACATAGGTTACTATGTGTCTTAGAAATATGTACGGTTCACGTGGGATGGATTTTCTTTTAGGTTTCACGCTCTACCAGTAGATAATGCTTTATGCGTTTTGTAAACACGGTGAAACCACGAATTTATCTACCCATACGGAACCTAAATTTTGTATAGAAGGATAAAGTTAAAAAACTTAAGCTGTGTTCTGGGTTCGACGCTTGTGTATCTTGAAATATAAATCTAAATTCATTTAAATTTTTGTTCTGGATCTGAACGTTATACCCACTTTGTGTATGCATACCCAAAACACATGCAAACCTAGTATACTTTTGTGAGAGTAGAAAGCGTATAAAGGGTTTATGAATTTAACTACTCAAAATACAACTACATCCATAATAACTCTATATCCGTAGTCAACGGCTTCATAACTTTTACAGGGTAGAATATTTGAATTAAAATCGACGGTGCGATGAAGCGGACGGCTTTTTTACCCTTTTAGAGCAACGGCGCAACACCTGTGTTGCTTGAATTATGTAAATGTTCTTAATTCAGAGCAGTTCGTGTTTACGTTACGCCGTTTTGGCATTGTTCAAGCATGGGTAAGTTGACATGCTCGGATAATTTTGTGATGCTCCAAATATTACGTTATAGTTTCCTGGTGGTGGAATATTGAAAACCATATTTAATCAACGCTAACAGTGGATCAGTTGACTTGTTCGTGATAGTTAGTTGACGGCAGAATATACTAAAGCGGATGTTTAATATCAACAATAAGGAAATCAGTGAAATTTCATCTATCTTTCACGCTTCACAGAACACATTTAACACGCCGTGGTTATTATTAGATAACTAAATCTTTGCTATTTTTGTTTAAGTAATTTAAAATTTTATTTCTTTAGAATATATCTAATATTCTCATTAATAATTCACTTAGTGGTAACAGTTCAAATCTAATATAAATTAGACTTTACAGGTTACACCTTTTATAAAAAAACTTAGTTGAGATAAAAGTTAGATTGGATTTACGATATAATATATTTTTAGTTCAGCCGATTATACGGTAAGCACAAGTCTAAGAGATTTAGCTATTTTGATACATTATGAGAAAACTTAGACTCATGAATAGGTACATGAATTACATAAATAATAGATACGAGTATATACGGTAAAAATCATTTTGATTGAATTTAATATAATCGTTAGAATCGGAGATAATCTCCAAATGCCATCACGTATTTCGAAGTGCTGCGACGAAAATTCAACATTACGTAATAAAATCATTGCAACTGCCACTTTTTAGTATTTCGGGAAATCTTTTAATAATATTCGACCTTCGGGAGGAGAGATCCAAAGTTCACTTGGTATCCTCACTAGGCATATAGCAAACCCTGGTATTACAAATTGAACACACTGAAGCTTTTCTCGAGTAATGCTTTTACATTCGCTGCCACACACACACGCACATACACATACACTTTAATGAAATGTTCCGCATGGTTTGTCTATCTTTTTCAGTCGGCAACAACAAATAATAAATTTTCAATTTCACCCCTGTCTGCATTTGTATAAGACCCGCGCGAACCTCTGGCCACACTTTCAAGTGACACTTTTATTCAGTTTAATGAATTATGGCGCACATGGCGGTGATAGTTCACTTAAAACTTCGTGGAGTTTGCGCAAACTTTTCCTGTTTTGTGGCATCTCGCGCCGTCATTAATCAATTCGTTGGTTGAATGACAATATGCTTTGTGTCCCAAGTTTGTGGTTTATGAAAATCGGAGATGGGTGGATGGATTTGTTGTCAATGCGTCATTAAGATTTTTTTGTGGAAATAAAGTGGTAAAAGTTGTTAGTACTGTAGGCGGCTACTCGTATTGTTAGTAAAGGTGTACAAACTTTAGTTGTTTGAATGCGAAGAAACCTACTATAACTTTTCTTTTACATAAACCAGATATAACAGAAGTGTGAAGCACTGTGGTGTTCCGTGTTGAAGGAGCCAAGGAGCATCAGAGCCACTTATATGTTCTGATTTAGTTTTCAGAGGTTTTCCACGTGATCACTTCAAGTTTAACGAATGATAACAGCTGGAAGAAACGTCTTGAAATGTCTTCCAAAGTACGAAAGTGGGCGTGAAATTTAACCACTAGTGGTCACCTATACACAATGCTTGACCGCGACCTTTACATAACTTTGTATGTCTCTAAATTACGATCCATACAACGCGGGATGCTTTATTTCCTCATTTGAAGTAAAATGTTAAAGTTTAACTAAAGAAATCATCGTCGTCACTTACGGCTCCATTGCTGAGGACAGGTCTCCATTCAGGCAAAATAATTCAGGCTGAAGTCAAGCACCCTTTTGAGAAGTATTTTAAATATTTCTCAGGCGTGTAGGTTTCACGATGTTTTTGACCCTTATAACAAGAGATAATTAATTTCTAATTGGGATTTAAACCTCGAACTTCCCGATGGAGAAGCCGAGTTTCAACCACTAGGTTACGTACGTTATCACGGCTGACCTAACTGAAATACACTGCACATTCTAGAGAGCGCGCGGTTTACTTCATGATATTAAGTAAGGGAACGTCTTACGGAATAAGTAACCGCTTATAACTTGTACGTCACATGTTACCATTTATCTGCCTACGGATTAACGATACAAAGATATATTACAGCAATAAACATGTTTGATGTTTACCAACATCTCGTGCCGTCACTTCATATTACACGCACCAGTGACCGTGTTACATATGGTTCCTTTGTTTACTCGCAACTTACACAAATTATGAAGATTTCGTACTCGTATTATCTCTTGAATAACAATGAGAATGTATATATACATAAAAGTGAAGTGCCTGTTTGTAATGTTAAAATTTTTTTTTGATGGTGGTAGAACACTTGTAGTTCGATTCCGGCGACACCACCGCGACACTTATTTCTGCTTAATAACTGAAGCGTTTACCGCTGCTGTCTTCTGGTTTGTAGGGTGTGGTAAGGGAGATAATCATAACGAGGCATTCAAACTTAGTCCTCAGCGGTAGCAACGTCTGTGGTCGACTTCAGTTGGGATTCTGATCTTATTTGGGGTGGATTACAAATGCCCATGGGCGACAGTTGCCGGTTACCATCAGGTTACTGCATGCTCGTTTGCTACTCCATTAAATATAAAAAATAAAAGCTTTTTATTAAATTCTTATGAAAGTGTATACGGTATCTATAACAAAAAACAATTATTAAAATTTTATCTTATTGTTTTTACTTAGCTTGGCTTTTGTCGTGTTTTTTATTGGTCGATAGCTTACTATGAGCAGTAACTTATTAGCTAATGTTGCTGGTTTGTTACCACCTTTAGTATCTGTTACGCAGAGTAGATATCATATTCAATGGAAACTAATCAAGTAACATATTGCGAACAGCAGTGATAGCCTAGTGGTTGAATCGCGGTCTCTCAGACGAGGGGTCCGAGGTTCAAACCCCAGGCACGTACCTCTGATTTTTCGAAGTTAAGTGCGTATTATAAATTAATTATCACTTGCTATAACGGTGAAGGAAAACATCGTGAGGAAACCTGCACACTTGAGTTCTTTGAAAAAAAAAGTTCTCAAAAAGTGTGTGAAGTCTACCAATTCGCACTTGGCCAGCGCGGTGGACTATGGCCTAACCCCTCTCACTCTGAGAGGAGACCCGTGCCCAGCAGTGGGACAGTAATGGGTTGACGATGAATTGCGAACAAAAACCTCAATGCAACCAATTCTATTTTATTGAAAACCAGATTTTCTTTGTCACTTCAAGTGTAGACTACAGCAATAGAACGTGATCAATCAGAGATCAAGTTCCAAAGTAAACTGAACGACGAAAGTGCAAAGACTCATACGAACAAAGGTAAAGCTGGAATCTATGGCTTGAGAGAATGAAAGTTCCTAACACAAGTATAGTTTCTCTTCTTTTCGTTACTCTACGAGTACGTAGTTCTTTACGACTGTTGAATATTCTTTAAGTTTGAAGACGGGTGACGGGTACCTTGTTAAAACATGTTATGAACTCATTACTGTCTGACCGTTGAGCACGAGTCTCTCAGAACGAGAATGGTCGCGGACAAAGGCCACCATGCTGTCAGTGATAATTAATTTCTAATAAGCACATAATTTACGTATCTGAGATTCGACGCCAGTACCCCCGATTGAGAGGCCGAGATTCACTACTATCTATTACTGCTTCCTTTTAAAAATATATTGATATAATTAAGAACATTATGAATTATCAATAATTTTATAATACCGAAATAGCAAATCAGCATGCAGTCCAGCGAATCGTGAGGATATACTGCCGCTCACGGACAGCTGCATGAAGGATTATAGTCCTAGTTGGCCGCTGATGCTCTCCTTTACTATGCCCATCAAACTAGCTATGCTTAACACTGATACAACAAGATAAAAATAGATGTCACTGATCGTGCCACTACTGATTCTATCATTTTTAAATACGTTTACTCAAATGTTTAATGTTAAATTGGGCAATAAGAACTGTTTAAAGGTTGTAGAAACGTTCGTAGTTCGATCTCGTTAGCAACACTGCCACACCTGTTCCTGTAAAATCATAACAATGTTAAGCACTTGTATATTTTGGTTTAAAGGGTGTGGTAAGGAAAACACACTTATCTATCTGAAGCGTTCCAACTTAATAATCAAGGGTAGTAACGCATCTGTGGTCGACAACAGGTAGGACTCTAATCTTATTTCGGTTTCATTTTTTTTATGCTACTACTCGTTTGCTACTCCAATGGAGTAGCATGCAGTCAACCAGATGGTAAGTGGCAACTCCCGCCCATGGATATTTAGATCCACCCCAGATAAGACTAGAATCCCAACTGAAGTCGACCACAGATGCGTTGCTACCTCCTGAGGACTAAGTTGGAATGCCTTGTTAAGTTTATCTCCCTTACCACACCCTTCAAACCAGAAGACAGCAGCGC
>DWRA01004422.1:0-10861 GCA_018250295.1 Spathilepia clonius
AAAATGCATTCTAGATGGGAATTAGGTTAAACGGAACAAATATGGCTGAAATATCGATCGTGTAGAAGTAAATGTTACAACGAGAGTTAACAGGAAAAGGGTCGTGACAACTCTAAGTTGAGATTTAATTTAAAGGCATAGTTAGCCAAACTATGAATCAGATCAAATATTATTTTAATATAATTTAATACCAGTTTTAGATACTCATACTTTTCATTTATCTTGAAAAATCGGATGTAGATAGATTTATTTGGCCAAATAAACACACACACACAAACACAATCACAGGCGACGTAATTGCCACCAAAGCCAAAAGTATTTAGTTAGTGAAAAGAACAAGTCGCCTCATGATGTGAATACTTTTAGGTATGCAGTAGGTAAAGGCATAAAAAATATGAACGTAGCCAACGAAAACCACGATTATCGTGTGATGCGGCATAAACTCCACGAATCTAAATTATGTAATAATTCAAATCACGGCTCATTCCAGCAAAACCTCAACATAGTCAGAAACACTGAGCGAAATATTCACGACTCTTTGCGACCCCGATTATTTGGTGACGAAATAACATTTTGTAATATTATGGTAGTTACAACGATTAGTTTCACTTGTAAAGGAATTATGGGTATTCAAAAGCATCGATAAATAATAGATACTGACTTTAGATGATAATATTCTATAGACGTGTTCATATACCTCGCCAATTAAAATAATATGTTAAACAGGCTATTAGAGAAAGCGTTGCAACATCCCCAACACTATTTGTAGCCTTAACCTGAATACTTGTCTGATTGTTCTTGAATTATGTCTCATTGTAATATATACAATGGGTATTCCAATTCTACCACGTTCACCAATGCATGTTAATCTTCTAAATCACCAAACTTTGTTGAGGAATATAACAGCTTTTCAGTAACAGTATAGTATAACAGTTCAGCTCTTATAATAAAGTATTTCCTTCAGGTAGTATTGGAAAGCATTAATTGGGACCAATTTCCATCACATGATCGATTTGTCGACATATGGCATATAGTACATATGAGATAATGTAGATATATGACACATTTGGTATATACGTTATATAATAAAGCCATAATATGCATTACAACTTTGAAAGGTTAAAAAAGCAACTTACAGAAGGGAGATCAAAAACTTGCCATTTAATATAAAAGCATCGTGCATTCAGCGTTGATCGAAGTTTGCCGTGACCCAGTATAACGAAACAGCCCACGGCTATACGGGCAGTTTAAGTAAAGCGCCTTATCACATGTGTCGCTCATACCTGCGGTTAACTTATTACCATTTAACGGTACACGTAGCTATAGACGGCCTATATTTTATTTAATACACACGCATAGCACCCGATTATTATGTGCTAAGGATACTATTATTGTATTTTTCGTGCAAATTAGTCCCATGATTCGGTGGTCACGAAATTTGTTATTCACAACCCTATGTAGTATTACGGAAAGTTGCACTCTATTACAATGGCATTAGGTCAGCAATATTCTGTAACATGAAGCTGATATGAGTGCCTAATTCAATGATGAATGGTCTAACACTTGTAACTATGCTAATTGGCCGTAGTAGAACAATTAGCAAGCATGTGACTTTTGCTAAATTAACGACCAACGTCTAAGTAATGATTGTGACAAAGTTCATAATGCAATCCGTATTGCATTATGAACTTTGTCAACGCAAAAAATAATAAAAAGCAAACAAATGCCAAAGCAACGGCCGTCCGTTGCTTAGGCATTTGTTTGCTTTTTATTATGTTGTCAAAACCTCAACATTACCCGTATTATATAAATAAATATGCTTAATAGGTTATTCATATGCAATACACGTTCATTTGGGATACAGAAAGTATTTACGTTATAACTTTAGACCTATAATAAATAGCTGTCATCTTACATTACAATCAGCGCCATAAATTTTCCTTTAATTACATCAATTAATTTATTTACCGTTGAAATATTTCCAATCTCTATCTAAATTCAACATTGTTGAAGCAAAATGTGTGCCATATTTATATAAATAGACATACAACTTTACCGTTAATATATTTATCTACAAACTAGCTGTGCGCCGCGGTTTCACGCGGCGCACAGCTAGTTTCACGCGGTTATAAAAATTGTCACTTGTAAATTTTATACCTTCAACAATTTTAACAAAAGAAGAACGCACGGTAGACTTCACAGACTTTATTATTCTTACGCAGAACCCTAATATCATTTCTAAAATAAAAACTAATTACATTAGGTATCTAGAAGTAAGTACCGTGAAAATCTATCGACCTGGACGATTTATCAAAACAAGCAGACAGACAGATAAACAGACACAAATTTTAATGATTGTGTTCTTGTTATATAGGGTATATAGGGTGTATAGGGTACTTATATATGAACATACGCGTTTAGTAAAAAGCCATCATTATGACATCACAAACAGGCAGTATAGATCTACTTATTGCTCTTTATTAACCGGCGCTTTATCGGGTCTTCGTCCTCAAAACTTGTAAGTGCCTATCTAAATACTAAGACATTTAAATATTTACAGTCGATACGCTTATCTGTTATACTATTTACGCTTGTTATTAATAACTCAATTTATCCAATTTTTTGCTCATCATTGAAATTTGACAGTTTCTGCCTACGCTCTGAATAAGTATGTCTTATCACACCCTTCAAACCAGAAGACAGCAACGCTTAACACTGCTGTTATTAGGTATTTACGTGTGGCGGTGATGCTTACGGAGTGGAACCACAGCGATCTACCACCTTTAGATGTCCCGAATGTCATTGGAAACAGTTCTTTTTGTGTTTATTGACTATAGGTTACATTTAGATCAATGTCGACCAAGCCCATTTACCTTATTCATTTGTTCGATCATGTATTTAGGTGTAATCGTGTAACATATATAGTTTTGACATTAATTTATGAACAAGATCCGCGATTCAGTTACTCATAAATATTTACACGAGTGGAATACATTAAACAATACTATATTTTCTTGTAATGCGTCAATAACTGCGCTCTCTAGGAAAATTGACGTGGTTTTAAACATAAGGTCTTCGGGGAATAACTGATCCGCGTTGGACAAATTCTTAAAATAAAGTTTCAACAGCATGTATTACTTGTATTGCATTTTGCGATTCGTAGTAAATGAACGTAATCTTTCTTAGTAGTCAATTTCACCACACACTTCGGGGAGAAATTCTTTCAATAGTTAAACTAGAATAGACTTCTAAATTTAATTAACTAGTTACTTTCATTAACTGTGTACAATCTGTCCCAAGCCTTTGTACAGCAGTTATATTTGTGAGAAGTCCTTTAGAACGACATGGTCAACGTCATTCATAACGAGTTGCTAGGGAGCTAATTGGAGTATTCCGTCGTCATCGTCAATCATCTGCATAACAGGATCCTACGTAGGTGTGCGATATCACTGACAATAATTGCCATATATACGTATCTAGTTTCATTCATTAAAAAACGTATCCCTCGCAGGGGGCAAGGTGATTAGAGTCACGGCCGTTACAATTGGCGCAGGTAGGGGCAAATGCAGTACGATTAGTCTCGATAGAGTACTATCGTCATCCGCTGTGCCCATTGATGCAATGTCGAGGGCACGTGAGAAGAATTACACCTAACGCTTCCCTATCGCTGTCAACCCAATCCTGTCTCACCGCTGGCCACGGATCTCGTCTCGGAGTAAAAGCGGTTACGTCATAGTCCACCGCGCTGATCTAATGCGAATTGGTAGAATTCACATATCTTTGAGAACTTTTTTAAGAACTTTCAGATGTGCAGGTTTCCTCACGATGTTTTCCTTAATTATCTCGTCAAAATATCAACAAGTTGCTACAAAAGTCTCAACTTTTGTAGCAACTTCAACGTTGTAGACAGAAAAACGTCATCGAGCAATGTAAATTGGCCACTTGTGTAGTTAAGACGACACGAACACTCAAGATTCATTCATTATTGTAGATCAACTGAAGCAGGCGCGCACAAACACACACACACTACACATAATGTGTTTTCTTCTTCTTATAGTGCCTCTTCACTTTTAAAGGTTGGCCTTCAGTTTACAGTACTCTTCCCGGTCTCTTGTAAGGCGAAACAACTCTTCGACGGAGTTGACTTGAGTTTTAACATTTGAGTAATAGAAAATAATTAAATAATTGGAAATTATTCCACGCTACATCTATAATAAATACAAATAATTAAAATTGAATTGTCTGTTTGTAATACCAAAATAAACGTTAAAACTGTTGAAAATATATATTTCGGTTATATTTATGTTGTGTTACGTTTCGTTAAACGCGGGTGAAACCCTGAGGCTCAGCTAGTCTCTAAAATATCTATAGCCAACCAATTTCAACTAATTAATAATGTGGGTCACTACAGCATAGCATACAATCTTTATGAATAAGGTCGTTCTTCATACGAAAGTTAAAAAGTAGGAGTCACAAAAATACAGCAACACTAAATATTATTGTACTTCTTTGCAGTATAACTGCGATATCTTCTTGATTTGAACTCTAAGTTCCTTCCACGTGCAAACACTACGTACCTAATGTATATGTCTATTTCATAGCGTATAGTAAACGACCTTGCAGTCCACCTGATAGTAAACGGTCAATGCTGCCTTTGTATATCTTTGACCAACTCCACATATAACTGGTTAAAAATGAAATAGATCACAAATGCGTAGCCACTCCTGAGGACAGGTCGTCTCATATGTAATATAGCCAGCATTCACCTACATTCAAAACTGCTCCACGCTAGAAATGGCTGGGGCGGGGGCGCCGCTATCGAACCATACTGGCTCCTTTAAAATATCTCTTATATTGTTAGCTGCAGAAACAGTTAATAGAATTTCAATGTCGACTTCCAGGTGACCCGATCAACTGTATCAACGACGGTGCCATCCCTGGCCACGTACTGAACACCTACTGCTGGATCACGTACACCTTCACTCTACCCTACTCCGGGGCGAAGGGCATAGTACACCCCGGGCTGGGCAACGATTATGAAGAAGAAAAGCGTATCCATGCATACTATCAATGGGTGCCTTTCATGCTGTTCTTCCAGGTGAGATTTTCTCATATATTAAACTCTGATATTTTAATACCCATACAATTTTAAGTGATAATAAATATAGAGAATAGTCTCCGCTGCATTCGAATCTAAATGAGGCATTCTACAGACCAAGCAATCTAAAATAGTTTTCAACCGAATATATAATGGGAATCCCATTCAGAGTTAGCAATAGATATGAATAGGCCGATGCTTTTAGACAATAAACGCAAAATAATGACTTCAGGTCGCTTCCGATCTCAACTGTCTGATATGCATCTGTTACCTAACGTATACTACGTTTTTAAAACAAGCACAAACAGAACTAGCCTTTGACAGATTAGGCCTGTCATCGCTTAAATGTAAATTTTGCTGTGTCATGACAAATGAACGTATCGCCGATTTGAAAAAGCAATCTATCTATGAATTACTTCAACCTCTAATTACATTTGTACCTAATTGAGAAGGCATATGTTCATCATATAAATGCATAGTAACGGCATCAGTATTTTCAAGCCTACCGTTTTCATTATTAAATTTCACTTCGTCAACATTATTCACTATAAACTGTACTGAATACAATGAGGTGGCAGCAAGTCGTTATGAATAATAAGGCTAAGAATTCAATGCATCGAGCAATGTGAGAGGGCTTTCTTTCAACAAGTCAATGACTTGAGATAGTCACCAGTTATACTAATTTCATAATTCATTCAATTACCACTCAGCTACACGAGACACGAAATATTTCTATAATTTTGTTCTAAACTTTCAGGGTCTGCTGTTCTACATTCCTCACTGGATCTGGAAGAACTGGGAGGAGGGCAAGGTCCGCATGATCTCGGACGGTATGCGCGGAACCCTGGCCACCATTGCCGATGATAAGACGAACCGACAGGTAACCATAGAGCTAATTATTATCAAAAAGTGTTGAGAATAGTGTAATGGTTACGTTTTTCTGCGATATGACAACAGTGTAAAAAGCTGCTATATTTTGATACTATAGATTTATACTTTTATAAGAAGTTCCAAAGGTTCTGTGGGATGGCCAGGCTGTCACTGACCTTGGACAGGTTTTCTGTCCTGTGGACTTACCATCAGACACGGCATTCCCAATTCATTAACAACATACAAAATAATACGTTCATATACTTCGGTATGTCATATATGCCAGCCTCATCAATTGGTACAATTGAGATAAGGCTCCGTGACTAATGAAGCTTGATGTCCCTAATAATTGACCCGAGTATCTTTTGTTACGTAATGAGATGGCATTTATGCTGTAAAATGTTTCAAGTTTCTTTATCAAATCAGATATTTGTAAGATATAAAGATTCGTTTTTATCGTTCAAATGAGAGAAAATTACATTAGAAAACTACGATAGATAATTTATACACTGTTTCCTGTTCTGCCTCCATTTAGCAGATTGATAAAAGACTTCTTGGATAGCCCTGAAGTTCCATGGTATTTATGTGGTGTTCATACGTATATTCGTTTGTTTCCAGAATCGACTCGTTCAATATCTCCTAGACACGCTCCATATGCACAACACATATTCCTTCGGCTACTTCTTCTGCGAGTTACTGAACTTTGTCAATGTTGTAAGTTTGAAACAAATTTTTGTCTTTTAGAACCATGATTCTCCTGTCAATACACAAGCCTCTTTTATATCTATATATGAAGCTAAATAAACCAATAATAATACTAGGAAAACGTATAATCTCTTCCTTTTTTGAAGTTCTATACTTTTACATTTAATGTCATTTGTATACATGAGCATCTCTATATCTACAGGTTGGTAACATATTCTTCCTTGACACATTCTTGGGCGGTGCTTTCTTAACGTACGGGACGGACGTCGTGAAATTCTCAAACATGAATCAAGAGCAACGCACGGATCCTATGGTACGTAGTGGTTGTTTTTACACAAATACAAAACAATCTATGAACATATTGACTAAAAACTTTCTACTGTTCTATTTAAACTTGAATATAAATTTATATGTTGCTTTCTTTTAGATTGAAGTATTCCCGAGGGTAACAAAGTGTACCTTCCACAAATTTGGTGCTTCTGGAACAATCCAGAAACACGATGCCCTCTGCGTTCTTGCGCTGAACATCCTCAACGAGAAGATATTCATCTTCCTTTGGTTCTGGTGAGAATTTGTATTTAATTAAGTAGTAATTACATGAACCCAAATTGTAAACTTTACAAAGATAAATAATGTAGCACTTAAAATAATCCTTGGCAAGGTAAATGAACTTGACTTCCTTACTGAATCATGATCGTGAATTGCAAAATTAGAGTATCTATTGTATTTCCTCGTTACAGTAAATAAACACTAAAACTGCTGGCTTTAAGACCTTAATACAATGTTTCATTTCTATAACAGGTTTATCATTCTGTCGGTGGTGACTGGTCTCGCTTTGGTTTATTCGGCGGCTGTGATCCTACTGCCAAGCACTCGCGAGACCATTCTGAAACGTCGTTTCCGTTTTGGTACTCCTAATGGAGTTGAAGCTTTAGTTAGAAAGACTCAGGTATGTACTTTAATATTACTTTCGTGATATGCTTTTACGTTATCGCACGCGTTAGAGAGTAAGAAAAAATATGTGAATCGTGTACTTAATTTAAATTGTTTTTAGGTCGGTGATTTCCTACTTCTGCACCTCCTCGGCCAGAATATGTCCCTGCGAGTGTTTGGCGAGGTACTGGACGAGCTGTCACGGCGGCTTCACCTCGGCTCTAATCCTCCTTCCGCACCGTCTACCCTAGAAATGGCGCCGATCTATCCCGACATCGACAAGTTCTCCAAGGAGACCGAGACGTAAGCCTACTAGCTTTAGTGACGAGCAATACGCCTGTATCTATGCACAAGTTAGGTACCAAATGCCTCGACTATATCTTTTGAGAAATCTTCTATATTAATATTTTGATATTATACCATTGGTCTCAGAGTAACTTTTTCTCAAATTATGCAGTCGAGTCATGTATGGCGATTTTTGTTCCTTCTTTCAAGGGCGTATTGTTCCAATGTAAGCGCCGACGGGCGTTCATTTTGCCAGTTGCTATTTAGTAACATGTTATAAAAATGCAAAATATCGACGATTCATGACATTCCTTTATTGTAGGCAGCATGTTAACTAGATTGTTGAGATGTCAGCCACAGTTTGCCTTTAATAAGCCTGAGCTTTAAATTTAGGTCTCAATGACGTGTTTAGAGTAAATGTTTATAAACGATGTGTATTAGAGGAAGGTTTGTGAACTTTTATTATAATAGTTAAACTTTGAAGAGCATTGTAACACTTGAAATTGGCGAATTTATTATTATTGACAAAATTGTTGGTGAAGACTGTTTTTAATTGTTTTAGAAAAATGCATTTTACTGTTGGCTGTTTAACATCTGTTTATTCCTAAAGCATTGAACGCAAATATTAGGTAGTTACATTTCGTCTACACGATATAGATGTATTATAGTTGTAGATGGTTGAAGTATTGAAATGCGAGAGGTCTCATATTCTATATAAAGACAATAACAAGATAAACGTTGTAAAGACGTTATTTTTAAGTATTATTGGCCAACATAAACGTACATATCATTCGCTCAAAAGTATTTCATTTTAGTAGATAAAAAGACATTCATATTTACATGTTACAGTATGTAACTAACCTAACGATTTTCGCTTTATGAACGCATGAAGACAATATAGAAATGACAATAAAATTATACAAATTGTTTTATTACTTTTTAATATTAAGATGTATTTTACGTGTTAAGGTTCTATTCTTTGTATCGATAAATGTTTTCAAAGAGGCGATCACGTTAGTACAAAGTCTCCATTTGTAATTTGCAACGCGTCGCCTTTTTGCGTCAATGAAATCATAATAAAACTATTATAATATCGTATAAAACAATTTTAGCGTAAGTATATGTGTTAGTATAAAATTGTTGGTGCAAAAGACAAGGTGTTTACTGATGATGAATGTTATTATACTCATGTATTTACTCGATACGTCGTGCCATTGTAAGCGGTAATATCTTTCGGGAGCATGAAATCTTGCGCCAGGCTTGCATTTCTTAAGTATACTACGAGACATGCGCCACAACATCGGGCCCGTTGTTCTCAACATGTATTTAGTGTTAGTTTAGGACGTTCTCAGTCAATTTAGCCATATGTGTACGGGACGTTATTCGGTGGACTTCCATGAATCTCGGGAACAATTCTTCCATATCAGTAATGTTAGCAAAATAAGCCCCAGTATACTGATCTAGAATGTGTAAGTGAATTTTTAATGAATAATTTCTGTGTATTTTTAATATTTCACGATATTTTCTTTTGCTATACATTCAATTATTCTATTTTCTATGAATTATATTTTATTTTTAAGAACCAGCTTGGTATGATCCATCATTCCTTTGATATTATATTATTTGCATGTTTTAGTTAAGTTAGACTGCTCTTGTGACAAATCGATTGTATTTTTGATTCTATTGACTCTACAGAAATTAAACAAATTTCATAAATAATACTTGTTTTATTTAATACCTTAGTCATAATCCTAATAAAAGTGAGATTAGTAATAAAAAAAGGTTCAACACTGACAAAATACGACATCCACAATCACAAAAACAGACACCACTAAATTTTTTTGTGATACAAGTAGCAAACGAGCACGCCATTCACATAATAGTGGTCACTGCCGCCCATAGTCATCTGTGATCAACCCCAGATGAAATTAGTAGGTAGATAGTTGCCACAGATGCGTTGCTACCCCCTAGGACTAAGTGAGTGAGCCGCGGATAAATGTCCCTTGAGTGTCTCCCTTCAAATTTGAACACAACAATGCTTAACTCGGTTGATATCAGGCAGAAAAGGAAGTGGTAGACGTCCCTCCATCAAAGTTCAAGATTGCGGACAAAAATTGTAGATAGCTGAGTAATAATTTCTGAATTACAGATGTCACATAATATTACGGTAATTTAGTAAAATCAAATAAATGAGAGTCCATTAAGTAATTACATTACTGACCTGACGATAACTACTTTTTTGCCATTACAATATTACCTAAATAAATATAAACAGCCAATTTCGTCTCATAAACAAAATCTAATAATTATTATAACCGATTAACACAGATAGAAGTATTGAATAATTATATAAAAACTTACTGTAACTTTCTAACACACCGAAAAAATGATCTCAAAGAATTAAAAAGATATTCATATACCACAAAGCAAAAAACCTGAAGTTAACCTTTAAATAAACAAAATATCACGATAACAGTTGAACAAAAATCGAAAAGCATCGCCTACCTATATAAAACACAGCGTCACGTAAACCCACCGCGGACCATTGCACAAAATCCTTCTTTTCCTTATTGCTTACACGAGCACAAAACACCGCCCCCCATTGTTAGTGGCCACGGACAAAACAATACACGCCAGGTGCCGAACGTAAAATACAAACCATACATAATACGCTTCCAATTTCAACAAAAAATATGTCAGCCCTTAAATTTCATCAACTGTACCGAGATTTTGTCATAACAATTATTACGGGGTCTCCCTACATGTATAACATACTCCCTTAGTAACGTAATTTTTATTTTAAACCCTAGTTTAGCTAACAGCTGTAAGTAATTCATAGGCAAAAATATTTTGTACCCTATTACCATATTACTATAAAAAAGACGCTTTATAAACTCACAGCCCCACAGTACGATTAGGGAATCCTGTGTCGTGGGTGCCATGGACACACACAAAGACGAATACACAAAC
>DWRA01004423.1:0-10860 GCA_018250295.1 Spathilepia clonius
AAAATACTTTTATATTTCTATGTATATTAATATTATTTTGTATTATTGTATTACGTTCATCAAAGCCTAAGTTAGTTTAGCTAAAAGGTAACAAGACATTCATTGACTGTTAGGCGGTACGAAGTTCGCCGGGTCAGCTAGTAAAGTATAAAATACAAATTTCAGATTAGAGGGAGTAGGTCTACTGGTTTCACAAAAATAATAGTTGTATCAAGTTTAAGTATGATTTACGATATATTGAGATTGGAAAAAAACCTCAACTTTTACTTATATACCTTGTATGTTTAACTTTTATATATTTGAAAGAGTATAGTTTTACCAGGAAGGTGCCTGCACCTATTTCTTGTGTAAAACAGTTCTACATTTTAATGGAAGAGTATAGGTGCCGGCTGGCTTACATAATAGGTGACGATTTTATTCTTTGGTTTTCTCATTTTTCTCCTGTTGAAACTCAACGCATCTGTGATTGACTTCAAGTTGAACCCCTGTGCTATATGGAGTTGGACTCAAATACCCATGGGCGGCTAACACTTACCACTAGGATTTCAAGTTTGTTTGATACATAAATCTAAATGAAAACCCTCCTAATATTTAAAGGAATATGAATTAATAAAGTAAATTACTTCGTAGAAGTGTCGTAGCGAATTTGTAGCACCATTTTGGACGCATTAATCCATCATTCATATCCACTAGCGATAAATTCAAATGTACAAGACCTGCTATTTCAGAATGTAGGTAAACCCGTTACTAGGTCATAAATATTTCGGGTTAGGTAAACTGCGACAACGCATTTTTGCACTACTTAAGTCGCGGGAACTCTTTAACCAAGGTTTTGTGTGGACTACGTGAAGTTGACGTAGACTCCAATAAGTTCATTTAAGTCCAGGCATCATTAAGTATTTTTGAGATAAAAAGAACCCTTTGGGATTTTATTCCTAATACACTATCGCCACTCCTATTTCTGTTTTATACCAGTAATTGCACCGCTTCTGACTTAAATCGTTAGGGACAGGTCACAAGGCGTTCCATTGATGGTAGCAATGCAACTATCATCGAACTCAGTTCTATTTAAAGTGGACAGTGGTAATGACCTATTATCATGACGTGGATTGTAAACTCGTAAAAAAACATCCATAATACGTGTCAAGGATTATAAACATAATCCACCAAGCTGGTAAATTTAGATTAACCTCTTTCAAAACATAACAGGAAAATCTTTAAATAAGTATTAAGGCACCGATACAATATAATTATTGGAACAAGAAAAAATTGTAGTAAGCACATTACGTCAAAAAAAGGATTTCTGTGTACTTAGATGCGGATTTCCAAAATGGAAAGTTGACAACCACTTCAAGGTTTCACCGCTTTGAAGCTCTCAGTAACTCTTGTAATATTCCAAAGCATTTCAAATTCAATTTTGGAGTGTCAAAGTAATGCCATGATATAAGCGGCGCGAAATTTATGCCGATCGAGCACACTTGACACGTCACAAATTTACGACAAGCTGATGCTACGCGAGCGTTATGTTTACGGTTTGCTTTTGTAAATATATTATGTGAGCAGGCATTTGTCACGTTCTAAATCTGAAATGGAGAGCACGATATTTCCTATTTTCCCTTGAGGCGGATGTAAGATCTGTATTCAGATTAACTTAGCCAGAATCATGAATAAATTATTTAGCTCTTTTTTGCAGTGCCAAAGGAGACAGTCTGATACTATCTAGGTAATGTTGTCTATAATTTTCTCGATAAATAACGCAAGCTGTTGCCTCTGTGATATGGTATGTAGGCTTGTGTTCTTCATTGATGACTAGTAGATCGAGAAGGAATATAAGAATTTTTCTTTTAACTTTTTGCTTATACTCCGTGATGTACAAGGTCACGAGGTATCTTACTTAGTCTTATCAGAAGGATCGCTATGACCGAATCTATTCGCGTTACTACGATACAATTCAATGTTAAAAAAATAAAAAATTGCTGCTGACGACCGTGCTAACTTAGACAAATGCATTGACTATCTAGAGAATTAATTTAATAAGCTTTGTGTGCCTCATATGTTTTAAAACAGTAGTATACTATGAGATAACTAAGTGTACTTTATAGCCGAATATAGTTCCACCACAGAACGGTAGAGCAAATCCGCTAAAATAGATTCTCTAACTTTAAATGTCTATTGGAGAAACCCTTTTTAGAACAAAACACTGAACCAGTATCGAATTTAAAAGTTGGACACAAAGCGAAAATCCCAATAGATTTAACAACGAAAAACAAGTACGCACATGGTTGCTAGCGTGCAAAAATTCCCAGTTAGGGAATTCCAAAAGCTGATACAGTGGGCAGTGGTACGAGTAGCCTAGTGGTCGAAAGTCTCCCAATCGGTGGTCCAAGATTTGAATCTCAGACACACAGGTAACATTATGTACGTATTAGTAATTATTTATCATTTGCTATAACGGTAAAATAACACATTGTGGGGGAAAACTGCGGGCCTTAAGATAAAAAAAGTACAAGTACGACTAAAAAAAGTCTTTCTTTCTTAAAAAAACTACACTACGGTTTGTGAAGTACACCAATCCGCACTTGCCTAGCGCGGTGGACTACGTTCTAAACTCTTTTAAGAGAAGACCCATGCCCAGCAGTAAGACTATAATAGGTTAACAGCGATATATACCCTGTGAGCATTATAAATGGAACTCATTCTTCGCATTTCTTTTTATGCTATACAGGTATTTCAAAGGCGCTTTATAATAAAATTCTCATTACGAACGCGATAGAAATATCGCATCGAGGTTTTTGATGGAATGAAAACATTTGTTATAGTTTTTTCGTGGTACGTAAGTTGTTATAGCCCTAAAAGTTTATATTAAATTATATTTTTCCGTTAATTATCTTGTTTGTTATTTGAAAATACAAAGACGGTCATAAATTTATACCGTCATGTATGTCTCATGTAAAAATTATTAGTGTTTTATCCTAAAAAATAGAATAGTTTCCATGAAAATATTTCTCAGCCCTAAATCATCTCTTATATAAATTAGACATGGTGGACAATTTAGAAAGCAAAAATCTTATTTACCTCTAAAGAAACAAAATGAAAGTATCTGTTTGTAATGTCAAAATAATTGCTAAAACTGTCAACTGTCAACTGTAATTTTATCTGTGTCTATCTGTATGTCTGTGTGTTTTGACTAATCTGAGGAAAGTCTAGACCGAATTTCACGTTACTTCACTATCATTGGGATTATCATCATCGACACTAGGAGTACCTTAATCTACTTTACAAAATGTATTAGGGTTTACCACAAAACATGAAAACCTATGAAATTTACTGCGCACGCCCCATTTTGAAATATTTTTATTTGTACAAAATTTACAGACCACGTTACGTTTTTACCAACAGGTGAAACCGTGGAGCAAAGCTAGTCTATAAATATATATGTTCTTGTAAAAAGAACAATAAATTATTTGTTGTTTCTACGTATGAAAATAAAACTTGTTTGCATTATGAATGTATGAAACAGGCTCATACATTCGGAATTGTCTAGTCTAGACGTTGAAATCGAGGTCATATTTCTTCAAGATTTTCACGTTGTTATTTGCATAACTTTTTTGCGTTACAAGTGACCATAGTTCCATCTTGCGTATTAATAAACTCCTTACCATTCACTGTATTACCACTGTTTAACCATCTTATAAAAAAAACTGTCCTTCGTATTTCAAAGTGTCATTTTTGATATTTTTTCCCTCGGAATACCAGAAGTCATCTCAGTAATAAGGTTAGAAGTCCCAAAATAACTTATTGTTGATATAACGTATAAAATTGTCAGACCCTTTCTCTTTTGAAAACAAATTGAGTGGGACGTTACTTTGCGTGAGTATATATGAATTTAAATTACTCCCTCCTACCTTTAGAGAGGTACTAAGGCCCTATTTAAACCAATTTATCTTCGGCTGATTTATTAAGGTCTCCCAATGTAAATGGAAGCCAAATATCGGTTCGCACTGAGAAAGCCATTTGAATTAAAACCATAAAGCACTTTCGCTATAGTCTTAATTGAGTTCCAGAGTTATATTAATTTAGGCATTCATTTGTAGTAATATTTTTTGCATGTCTTTAATTAAAATTCTAAATGAAAACTACTGACGTTCAAACAAAAGGCTTGGTTTGTAATGAACTAAGTTTTGAAGTAAAATAAATGCGCGGAAAAAAAGAGTTATATCGTGAAATATTTACGTGTTTCCCGAAGTGCTTTGTTGGCTTTATTAAACATGTTTTTGGTTTGGAAAATAAGTGGCGAATGAGCGCGCGGTCAATTTCATGTTAAGTGCTTTTTAAACTCTATGGACGTGAAAATCGGTGTGATATAGACCTTGTTTTATTGTAACGATAACACTGTTGCTATAAGGCAAAAATGGGTATTTTTGGTATCGTGACGTAAATAATTAAAGGTGGTAGAACCCTTTGTAGTTCAACTCCGGCGTCACCACCGCCACACTTATTTCACGTAAGGGAGATAAACTTAACGAGGCATTCCAACTTAGTCCTCTGAGGTAGCAACGCATCTGTGATCGACTTCAGTTGGGACTCTGGTCTTATCTGGGGTGGATCACAAGTATCCATGGGCGGCAGTTGCCACTTACCATCAGGTGGACTGCATGCTCGTTTGCTACTCGATCATATAAAAAAAATTATAACATTACTTTCAAACAAAAATATTAATCTTATTTGTTAAATATACGTCATTATTTTTATATAGTTGAAATAGCAAACGAGCATAGATTCCATCTGATAGTAAGTGGTAATTGCCGCTTGCAGACATTTGTAACCGGCCCTAAATAGGATTACAGTCTATCTGCAGTCGGTCACAAATGCTACTAGACTATCACTGATTTAGTGATTAAGATAACGCAGACCTCAAAGACATTTGTCTAAATAAATAGTTATCGTAATCAATCGGAAACCGGCAATATCAATCATATGGAGTGAATCTAAGCTTTAATCCCACTATGAATATGCAAATTGCACTTCAGTATAAGGATTCAATCTAAATGCCTAATATATTGATAATGCTCGGTCTTAACAAGCTGTTTGGAAATTTAATTAACGAGCAAAGCTCGGAAGTGGGCGTCGATCCAACTAGGTGAGGTTGAGGTGCTTCCGATACTTAGTGGAACAGTTAACAACTTGGATCAGATTTTGGAGGAAAATTGTAACTAAATATATATTTGGTAACAAGTGAAATAACTTTGTAATTGTCTTTTTCATTGCATCGTGTGACGATATATTTTTTATGTACATGATATCATAAATAAAATTAAACAGTGTGTTTGTAATATCAAAATAACGGCTTTTTACTAACTTAATATGTAATTAAAGTTTGCTTGACTGTATATTTGTTTGTTTGTTTGTACTAATCTTCGAAATGGCTAAACCGATTTTTACTGGGATTTTACTCATAGCTCAAAAGATGTTATAAGAAGTAACATAGGCAACTTTAGAAACATATTAGGGTTCCGCGAGAAGAATATTAAACTAACGCGCGCACTCCATTCCGTTAAAACGATTAAAAATATAAACTTGAATTTTACGTACGTTTTTAATACGAGTGAAACCGCGGGACACAGTTAGTGAAATAAATATAACATAATTTATAATCTTGAAAAGCGACTGAAGGATTGAGAAATACGTATTTAATCTGACACGACTAGATTGAATTGTTTCCAATACTTAGAAAGCTGTTAGCAACTTTGATAGGTTTTGGCTTGTGATACTTTCACATCAATCTTGTTACTAAGTTATATGTTTACGGGTTACGTATTGTTGGAAGTTTGAAGATTAATTATGATTTTATATATACCTCATACAAAACATCATTTAATCAAACAAATCGAAACCATCGTCGTATAGCACCTTTTGTCCTCATTGCGTATTTCACTTCTTAAGTGTAAAAAGATTTTGGATAAAGAGGCTCAAAAAATCCTTTTAATTTTTTTTATTATTCAATACGACAAAATAATATTGACAATTTGAAAAGGTGGAACAATTTTAATTAAAGGTGGTAGTACTCTTTGAGGTTCGACTCCGGCGGCACCACCGCTACATCTATTTCTGCCTAATAACAGCAGTGTTAAGCGCTGTTATCTTCTAGTTTCAAGGGTGTGGTGAGGTAGACTTACTTATCCGAGGTATTCCAACTTAATCCTCAGGGGTAGCAACTCATCCGTGATTGATCCCAGGTAGGAGAGTTACCATCAGGTGGACTGCATCGTTTGCTACTCCATCATATAAAAAAATCACCATGCAAGTCATTTAAATTAGCAGTAGTATCTAAAATCATAAAACACTAATGAACAGCTCTCAATTCTGCAAATTAAATTATTATTCAACACTAACTGTGAAATTTAATCCCGGTACCGTGGTTCATAATTAAAAACGCAAACCGCCCGACTATAGTCACTTTGGCTAAGTAGGTGAGGTTTTATTCAGTATGCAGATCCCATACTGCATACATAAATTATTTCTACGCAGATTAAATACGGCGCGCTTTCACTGTTTCTATTTTTAGATAATATTTCCACAACGACGTTACGTTTACGTTACGGTTACGTTACGTTTTGGATAATATATGAGATTTAAACGATAAACCTATGCTTTGTATTGCGATTGTCAGTTTGGAAGGTAGAAACCTATTGTGGTCCGACTCCGGAGGAATCTCCGCCGTAATCATTTCTGTCTTATAACAACAGTTTTAAGCACTTTGTGTTTTGATTATAAATGTATAGTAGTAGTAGATAGTGGAGTATAGTAGAATACAAAAATATTTGTCCGGGGCGTTCCAACTTAGTCCTCAGAGGTAGCAGCGCATCTGTGACCGAACTCAGACAGGACTCCCATCTTATCTGGCATCGATTACAGTTGTTCATAGGCAGCAGTGGTCACTTCCCATCAAGTGAGAATTGACCACTGATAACAGCAGTGTTAAGCGCTGGTGTCTTCTGGTTTGAAGGGTGTGGTAAGGGAGATAAACTTAACGAGGCATTCCAACTTAGTCCTCAGGGGTAGCAACGCATCTGTGGTCGACTTCAATAGGGATTCTGGTCTTTTACTGAGGTGGATCATAAATGTTCATGGGCGGCAGGTGCCACTTACCATCAGGTGGACTGCATCCTCGTTTGCTGCTCCATCGTATAAAAAAAAGAAAAAGTGGCCTGATTGCTCGTTTGATACTTCTACGTTATAAATAAAAAAATGTAGAGTTTAGTAGCCAGTAAAATGAACCCAATAGGTTTGAAATGTGAACACAAAACGAGCTTTCAAAATGTTTGTCTGTTATAGTATATTTGTTTTATATTATCTTTTTCCCTTACACAATGGACAAACGCAATCACGACAAGTTAAAAGCGTTTCAGTTATAACCAAATAATTTTATTAATGTGTACTTTAAAAAAGCACTGATGATCTATATTATCTTAACCGACTGTTATTATTTCCACGTCCTTACCTTTCGAAGTACTTCTTACCTTACCTCGTAACTGCTACCAAAACTGCTTCCAGTTTCTGAACATACTTCACCACGCTATTTCCAGACTGAAATATAAAGGTGCTATTATTACATACGAAAATTTATATATTTCATATAATATACAGTATGTCACAGTCTTATGTCAATAGTCATATGCATAGTGAAAAAAACATGAAGTTATTTAGTAACTTCCGTACATTGCGGTAACGCAATTAGCCGTAAATAAAAGACTGCAAATTTTCCGCTCGTCCAGTGATTGTGGTGAGGCATAATTATACACAAAGAGCGTGCACTATTCTGTAAATTGTTCTTTTCCGGAATAAATTACTCGAAACGAAAAGCTTCCTAATTGCCCGGGCCAGTTCATACGAATACACTGGAATTAACATTCTCCGCACACAAAAGCAATCTACGCATCTTTTTAATATTTCAAGTAGTTACATTATTGTTCTAAACAAATTTAGCTCGTTAACTAACCAAAGGCACCTAAATAGTGTTAGCGAAGTACAACTCGGATTAATTATTTAATATTCACAAAAAATCCGAAAACGTGTACAAAATCTAATGAACACTCTGTGAATAAACACCAAATTCCGTTAAAAATATTTCGGTGCCCTAAATTTTGCAATATAAAGGTAGACCAAATTCTGTCCACAATTATACTCCTAACAAATTACCCTGCGCATCCTTCTTATATCTAAGATATATATTGGATAATGGATTATTATCCGAGCAACAAATTCGTTTTAATGGATAGAAACAGCGCCGTATATTGGAATTGGAAATGTAATGATACTCGTTATAGAGAGCTTAAGAAACTCATAAAATTACTTGAAATAAGAATTGATATTTTAAAGTTCTAAAAAATATTTACAAAGACAGTTAACTATTCAGTTAAGGTTAATAAACCTCCGCCTCATTTAATAAGATTCACATTTTTCCCGTAAATCGCTTCGACTGATAAATACCTATAAACATTTCTCGCATTTTAGGAGCAATATTAACCCAAAATAGAAATAAGCCTTTGAAAACGAAGAAAACTAAAAATTGTGAGCATTGAAATGAAAAATCCGGGTAAAATACAGCTACCGTTTTTAATTTGATTTATGTTGTAACAAAAAATTCGTAGAAACAAGAGAGTTGCTCGAGGCGTTACTCCATTGTTTCTTTTTGATGGAAGCTTACCAAAATAATTATCCCCAAGTTTTACAAAAGCAACGTCTTAACACAACATTTCATAATAAGAGGATCAGGGCTAATTTCAATTTGCCAAAATATATCTTCGCCAGTCAGAGATGTGTTATACTGTTGCCGAGTAACGATGAGCTTCCCAAGTGGCTTTATTTATTTAAAGGGTTGTACTATCGACCAAATTGAATTGCGGTACATTTTGCCAATAATTGAATAACTGAATTATCTACTATGTCAATTATTATTAGTTACGTGTTAACTGATAGTCAATTTATATATAAAATTTGGAAGTAGCAAACGAGCATGCAGTCCACCTCATGGACCGCATGTCCATTGTCGTGATGTCCAACCGTGGATGTCTGCAATCAACTCCAAATACGATTAAGAATCCTACTCAAGGTCCATCACAGATACGCTTCTGTCACCAAGGCCTGGGATAGAACGCCTCAGATAAGTATGTCACCTTTATGAACAGGAAACAGCAGCGTTTAAGAAATAGGTGCATATATTACGATTTTAAAAACAAAGCATCTAGTTAAGTGGTACTTTAAAGCGTACTGTAAACTTATTCTTTGTTTCACTACTCATTTTGTAGAAATTGAATGATACGTATTTAGTTTACGTATCAAGATACAAATAACGCTTATGGTTTAGCTCATGGTTATTTATGGTGTGTAAAGTTGGTTTGTAACAAAAACATTTAGTATTTTCGCGAAAATGAAGACCGCTTACGAATATTTAAAGGAAAGTTTGGAATTGAAGCAACTCGCCTTTCCGCGATCCGCTTACGCAAATCATCGCTCTAAACTTTTATATCGACAGACTTTATTCTAATCTCTGCAGTATTTTATACTGTGTACAAACTTATTTTTATTCCAGGAAGGTTTATTGTGAATATATTATTTAAAAAGCGATTAAACATTTGATAAAAAGGGTTGTTTTAAATATAGTAAGACGTAAAGCACTTTTTGGAGAAAAGTGAATTATGTACCTTGAAAGAATCAAAATTTCCCGCATAATATTTAAAAAACCGTGTTCAGAGTTTTTTATACTATTACCTAACGATAAGGGACACCGGCTATTTGGTGGAAAGTAGTCACCATTACTTATGGACATTTGCAGCACCTGAGAAGTGCCAGTGCATCACCAGCTTTGGTAGAGGGCTCTTTTTGCACCTCTTTTAAATAACCCCAGGTCATAGCGCTCCGGGTTTATCTCAAAAGGAAGTTCATTCCACATCTTGCACGCTCTAAACATTATTTTGTACGGTGTAAAGTTACTCCTGTCTTAGAATAGTTTAAACTGCTGTGTTATATTTCATTACAACATTGTTTATTTGTTTTAGAATAAATTACAAAAAAATCGAATTTGTATGCTACAAATGGAAGCTTGGTAAACAATGGGAATGACATGTCTATATCCATGTCAGGCTGTGGATTTTTCATATTTCCCCTGCGTCACATACCATAACAGAGGGCGTTTATTTAATTTACGTCGTTGTCGATGCATGAAATCTCCATAATTGTTTGAAGGTTGTAAACGTATATGTTTTTAGGCATAATAAATACATTTTGATTGAGCGATTAATAAATAATTTTGTACTGACGACCCGCGTGGCGAAGCGGGCGACATACCGGTCTGACACGCAATGGTTACCGAGTTCGTTCCCCGGCCAGATAGATATAATACGTCAAATTGAAAAATAATTTATTTTGTTGTGGTATTAATTTAATAACGATTTAACAGTACTCCTAGCCCCTTTCTAGGATTTTTCCAGCATCGTAGGTGCCATAAACGCACAAATTTAAATTTGAAGGTGGCACCTATTTCTGCCTAATAGCAACGGTATTTAAGCTCTTATAATCTGGTTTGAAGCGTGTTGTAAGGGAGACATACTCATCATTAGCATTCCAACTGAGTCATCAGGGGTAGCAACGCATCTGTGACCGAACTTGTAAGGTGGTAGAACCCATTTTAGTTCGACTCTGGCAGCACCACCGCAACACTTATTTCTGCCTAATAACAACAGTGTTAAGCGCAGCTTTCTGGTTTGAAGGGTGTGGTAAGGGTGATAAACTTAACGAGGCATTCCATCTTAGTCCTCAGGGGTAGCACCGCGTCTGTGGTCGCCTTCAGTTGGGATTCTG
>DWRA01004424.1:0-10860 GCA_018250295.1 Spathilepia clonius
CAGGGTAGCAACGCATCTGTGGTCGACTTCAGTTGGAATTCTGGTCTTATCTGGGGTCGATCTCAAATGTCCATGGGTGGCAGTTGCCACTTACCATTAGGTGGACTGATGCTCGTTTGCTACTCTGTCATATAAAAAAAAAAATTGAATCACTTGTTTTACTATGTCTCTGTCAAGATGGAGTTGAAATAAATATCGGATAGATAAGAACGTCGTATGACGGTTAATGGATACGGATACTACAATTTTTTTTAATTGGTCTATTTAATTTCGCTTGTGATCTAGCATATGACCAAACATGCAAGAGTAAAAGGAAATCTTTGATATTCCTGTTCGATCCTCACGTGAGAAATGAAGGACATAAGACTTTAAATTCCTACAAAGTTACTTATCTACTCGCCCAGTCTGAACTAGATTTTGGAATACACGTTGACCTTCAAACAGTAGACCTTTTAGGGCTAGTGGTAGGATATTTACATGATGAAAACTGAATAAAAATACCATTTAATATTTTATTATTCCATAAATCCTGTTTACACAGGCAGGCTGGAATATTCTAATTAACGTAAAGTCCATGAGATTTTGTGGGGATACTGCCCCTGAAATTATCACATCAAAGGGAATTTGGGGTCGGCCTTTCGGATTTTGATTTACATTCAAAAAGCGGGCTTGGCAAGTTTTAAGCTGTGACGTCACTGGGTCGACAGCCCGTCCCAAACCTTTTGTTTTTGTGCTGAATCGCGGCAAATTAGAATTGTCTTTATAATAGCCAGCGCTGCAGCGGTAAATTGGGTTACAGTTATTTGATCTGGGAATTCTCATCAAGATATTGTAAATGTCTTTCGAGAGCTTATTAGTTAAAGCGCTTTAAGGTAATGGTTTATGTAAGTCACAAATAGTTCAAAGTGCGTAAAGATACAGTTAGTGCTGTGTGTCGTGATATGGAACCTAAAAAAAAAGAAAATCGAATTAGACGTAGGGTAGATAGACTAATTTACCACTAGTGCTTGTCAACGGTTTCTTTGCCACCGCAGTTCCGTCGTGACCACGATCCATGCAACTGGGTCACAATATCGGCAATTAAGAAATTAAAACGTCTTGTGTGAGTACCCGTTACATAACAAAACACTTTAAGGTAGATAAGTCCAGTGTTTTGCCTACCAAAGGTTGACATCTGACAATTGTGTACTAAAGATTGTCATGTTACGATCTTTGGTAGATTGGTTATTAATAACGAAAGTTTTATTAGGTTTAGGTTTTGTTAGGTCATTGACATTTTTTTAACTCGAGTGAATCTGCAAAGCACTGCTATTTTATAATAAAGCATATATAACACATAAAATTCTTACAAAACAAATAGGTACGTCCGCATCGTTAAACAAAGAGATGTAGACGCTTTGTTCCTTGGTACGCTCAAATGCAAATTGCATCTGTCTAGTTGTTTGTCATTATTTTCTCGTTTCCTTCGTTCACCTTACTTTTTCGTATCCTCAGCGCAGGTGGGAAGCAGAAAGTTTATGCAAACATTATTAAGACTAAGGTGTAATTCATACCTGTCACTTTAGAAAATGTAGACCAATTCTTCGTCTGAAAGAGCTTAATTTGTGTCACGGGAGCTTCATAGATACTTTTTGGTATATGGCAAACGGACGTGGACAGTCTGAAGCAAGATAATTCACATATGCAGGTGAGGTACGCATTCAGATATAAACACGCTTGACCAGAAAAAGGTCCTAAGGACCGCGAAGTTCTTTATTAAATTTATGTAACGCGTCTGAGTGTTTGTATATTTGTGTTTGTGTACATCCTTGGCATGTAAAAAACATGAAATTATAGCAAATATAAATATAGAAAATGAAGTATTGCTATGAGAAAGACGTACAAAGGTACGGTGTACTGAAGTATTCCTGGAGCGCTATAACATGGGGTTCTCAAAAAGTTCTAAAAAGAGCTCTTCTCCAAAGCAGATGCATGGTTGACTCCTCTAGTGTTGATGTCCACATGTCCTATCATCAGGTAGTATTACGTATTTCTGCCTAATAACAGCAGTGTTAAGCGCTGTTGTCTTCTGGTTTGAAGGGTGTGGGAGATAAACTTAACGAGGCATTCCAACTTAGTCTTCAGGGGTAGCAACGCAGATGCGTTTACCACAGATTTTACCACCGATGTGGTCGACTTCAGTTGGGTTTCTAGTCTTGGTCTGGGGTGGACCACACATGTCCATGAGCGGCAATTGCCACTTACCATCAGGTGGACTGCATGCTCGTTTGCTACTTCATTAAATAAAAAAACTGTATTCTTTGACTGTATATTCTTCTTATATATTGTCATGATCTGGAGAAGGATCGTCACATTATTTTGCTATATCCTCTACACAAAAACGTATATCGTCTTGTGTAACGAACATACGAACGTATTAAGCGCACATGTTGCCGTGACTCAGCCGTTGAACCATAAACCGGGCCGATAACGTATCGTGTTTGAACAGTCGGTCGCGTACGAAGCGCATTAGTTGTTTCAACTTGTGTATTATCATGCTGTGTGTCAACGTTACGAAATGAGGTTTCGTTGGGGATTTTCTTTCTTGTTCTATTTCCCTTTTTTGTTGCGAGACTTTGAATTGTTTTCGGCTGGTCTGTTGCTTGTTTTGTCTTGGCGTTTACTTTTGGCCAATTGTTGGCTGTTTCGTTCTCGGACCACTGTTGGAGATGCGTAAAGAGACCAGTGTCGTGTCATGCCAACTGGAGATTTAAAGTCCTTTAACGAGTTATTGAAGATTTCATTTCATCTACACCTACTCGATTTTTGTTCAATCTTCATGTCTTCAGTCTGTTAAGTTTTTAAACTTTGAATAAATCTATATCTTTATATTCGCTATCTATATTAGGAAATCCGCTAATAATTTTTATGAAAAATTCATTTCATGTATATCTACTCGATTTTTGCTTGATTTTCATATCTTCAGTCTGTTAAGTTTTTAATCTCTTAATAAACCTATATCTCTATATTTGCTATCAATATTAGAAATTCCGCAAATTATTTTTACTTCAGCAGTAACAGGAAAAGTCATCAGGGACTGTACCTTAACGCCGAATAATATCAATTTTCTCCAGAACAGTCCCCCTAATCGCCAGGTTAGTCGACAGCGTAGCTCCACTGTAGCGTTACGTTAACAAGCCTCTTCAGTTATCACTGAGTACATAATTGACGTTATCGACCCATTAAAACAATAAATTTTAGTGAAGTTCTGTCTTCAACCTGTACTTTAACAGAACATGATACGAATTTCGCAATTATCGCACATTTAAATTAATATATTGGATTTTTTGTCATTCGTTTCCGTTGAGGAGTAATTAGTAGTTTCAATGAGCGGTCGTTGTTAGGTAAGGAAACATGTTTTATATTCAACAGATACAAAGTCGATTTATAAATTAAGTATATAATCGTCTGGTTTATTTTACACAAACCACATAGTTTATTATTTGAACCTCGTTAAACTTTTAAAGGAGTATTATTGGAAATATCTATATCAAGATCTTTCTTTTTTTCCAGAGACTCTCACGAAAAAATGGCGTGCGAGAAGAAGAATCCAGTTGGTACTGGGACCCGCCACCGCAAACATCGCGAGCACTTGATGAAGACAACGAAAATCAATACAAAATACAAATACAAAAATTACAAAATGAACTTTCCACCCTGAGGGACCGGGATGTCGTAGACTTCAGGTCAGAAGCTGACGAGGAACTGAATAGATTACGGGAAGAAAACAAAAACCTAACAACTAACCTCGAGGATCTAGATAGTCAACATCAGATGGCCATGGATAGGTTATTGACGTTAAAGAATGAATTGCATAAAAACTTCGACGTACTAAAGCGAGAACATGAAGACTTAAAAAGCGCCAATGACGAGTACGCAAACGAAGTAAAAGTGTTACTAACAAAAATTGGCGAGAGAGACAAAGATATTGAGAAAATGAAGTCAGTGAACTTAGACTACGACACGCTTCTGCATAAATACCAAAACTTAGAAAGAATACATAGCCTTTTAAGAGAAAATGCAGAGAAATTCCAAGAAGAAAACCAAGATTTACACGAAGAAGTTTTCAAACTCCAGGAACAGGTTACGAAATTGGAACATGACTTTGAAATTGCAACTAAACGCAACGAGATGTCAGAAGTCGTACCAAAAGCTAAATATGATGAACTATTGACAGAATTAAATCTCCTAAAAGATAGAAGGAACTCCAACCAAATACATTTGGATGAAATTAATATAGACGACAACGCTAAAGGAGTCATAGAAACGTTGAAGAGGGACATTAATGAATTACGGCATAAGTTATCGGAACGCGAATCCAATACTCATGATAACAATGATAACAAAATCGTGAAATCAGATCGAATAATGCAATTATACAATAAATATGTCAACTTTGATCTACCCGTAGATTACGTTGGTGAAATGCCTTCAGCGACTGATAACGTTGCTTTGTATAAACTAGAGTGTATATTTAAAACGTTGAATTCGTTTAAGAAGGATATTGACACTTTGGACCAGAAACTTTCCGAAAAAACTTTGGACTTTAATCATTTACAAACACAAATTGAGGATTTAACTACTGAAAATGATTTCCTAACGACTGATATACAACACTATGAGAGAGAATTGGATGAGATGAAGAAAAACAATGATTTCCTTATATCCGAAATTGCAGCCTTGAAAAATACGTCAAAATTAGAACCTATTATAGAAACTCATGAAGATAATTTCGCGACGTTAGAAACGGAATTAGCGGATAGTAACATGATGAATAAAACTTTTGAATCAAAAATACAAATCATAGAAAAGGAACTTATTGAGGTAAATAAAGAGAAAGCTATATTGCAAGAAAGTTTGAATGACATGAAAAAGAAATATACGTCAATGTTGAACGAATTAGAGATGTGTAAATTGCAAACTAAGTCCGTGGAAGAGTTAGAAAACAATACCAGCAAGAAACAGTCAGAGAAAATATCGAACGAAATTGATGAGTTGAAGAAACGTTTAAGTTCTGCCAATTCTAAAAATGAACAACTCTCAATTGACATACACATATTAGAGAATGATAAAGTATTATTGACGAAAGAAGTGGACGATTTGAAGAACACATTAGAAGCCAATTTGAGTTCGCATAAAGAGCTTAAATCGTCTAAGGCTATTTTGGAACAAGAATTAATAGATTTACAAAGACGCTTACAAGAAGCAGACAAAAGTAGACAAGAAATTGAGTCTAGTAAAACATTACTAGAAAGTAAAATGCAGCATCTTGAGTCAGAAATACTTTCTAATACAGATTTAGAAAAAGTAGTAACTGAAAAACATAAAATTTCTGTACAGTTAGACCAAAGCCTAAAGGAAAAGAACGATTTTATGAACAAAATTCAGCAGCTTACTAAAGATATTGACGCTTTAAAAGTTAGAGAGCAGGAATTGATAAATGAAAATAAATCTATTATTCAGAACAGTACCACAGAATCACTACAATCCTCTGCACGTGAACAAACTATTGAAAAATTAAAGGAGAAAATAAGTCAACTTGATATTGCGAACGGTCAAATACCAACACTTAAAGCTGAAAATGAAAGACTCATTGAGTCCGAATTACGACTTAAAGCTGAGCTTATAACTACAGATACGAAGATTACCCAATTAGAAGAAGATTTTGAGAAATTAATTCAAGACTTAAACGAAAAGGATACTACGATTGATAACCTTAATAAAACAATTAACGAAGGTACCGAAAAAATTGTTAATTTAAGTCAGAATGTTACAGATCTTGAAAATGCAGTGACAGTTAAAACGAAGGAGTTAGACCATCTTAGACACTCTTTACAAGAAGTTACTGAACAGTTGCGTAAAAATAGTCACAGCTCAAATCAAAGTCATGAGGAGTTGAATAGACTTCACGTAGAGAAGGAAGAAGTAAGCAAACAAGTATATCAATTGAATGACGAATTAAATTCTAGAAACGTAGAAATTTCGCGACTGACAAATCGTTCGGATGAGTTGCAAAATCTTTGTACTCAATACCAAAGCAACATCAGTATCAAAGATAAGGAAATTGATGATTTAAAACAGTCAATAGTCGAGTTAACTAGTAAACTTACAGCTGCCAGTAATATAGCTCATCATAATGAAGCGTACACAAAGTTAAGCGAAGAAAAGGCAGAAATAGAAAAATCTATTATTAAACTACAGAATGATGTAGCTGCTAAAGACGCAGAATTATTAGACGCGAAAACAAAATTAGACACCTTTGAGAATACCTGTGCGGAGTACAAAACCATGCTTGATAATGCCACCGCAGAAAAGAACGATCTTATTAACTTAATAACTTTAAAACACAATGAAAGTATCCAATATCACAATGAAATTCAGAGGCTGAATCAAGTTCTTATGGAGCAAACAAATGAATTTAAGAAAATAATAGCCGATAAAGAAACGGCTGTACAAAATGCTTCAAGTAATTGTCAGAGTTGTGAGAAATTAAGCATTGCTCTAAAAGAAAAAGATGAAAAGATCATGTCTCTGAATCAGAACATCAATGACCAAGAGATATTAAAAGTTGAATTACAAAAAACTGGCGAAACAATACAGAACTTGACGAGGAAATGTGAAGACTTAGATAAGAGTTTAACCATTCAATTAGAGACGGTTAAGAAATTGACAGCAGAAAATATACAGGTAAGGCATTAATGTAGAGATACGCTAAAGTTGCTTAGTATACGTAGTAGTCAATAAATTAATCTTATTTGATGGATTGGTTTTCATAAAATTTTGTTTATCATTAAATTTTATTGAACATTTTAGACTAAATTGACGTATGTGACCAGATAATGAAACATAAGCTTAATAGAATTGATTAAAAGATTTATTTACAAAAATTCAAACAATTTGACTAGCATGTATGCAAAAAGTATGTATAATAAAACTTTTTAATAAAGCATTTATTAATAGACTTAAACAAAATAATAACAATAATAAAAACATTATAACTAGTGTTATCTGTAGTATTTTTATTAACATTGACTAAACCGTTCCTCTAGTTGTCAGAGCAAGAGCAAAATTCTTCGAGGGAGTTAGAGCGACTACGTCATCACTTAGTGGAGATGGAGGAGAGCTACACCCAGGAGCTGATGACGTCAGAGCAGAAGCTGAGCGAGTGTCAAGTGAGGCTCCACCAGGTCGAAGAACGAGCGAAGCAGACCAGCACTGTGTACACTAGCAATAGGTAGGTATCAAAATCTCACTGAAAAAAAACTGTTGTAAATCTCACGGTTCTTCAACCATTGAGTTTCTATAACTCAGTGCTGGATTTTAATATGTAAACATCTTTGAGGAGTACCTTAATATGCTTATACGAAACAAAGGTTCAATTTAACTTGTTGTTTTCAAACGTGCTCTTGAAATTGGTGTAACATTGATAGACAAAATACTTTCTACACTCACAGCCCCACACTAAATTTTCCTGTGTCGTAGGTGCCATAGACACATACAAACACTCAGATCTAGAAATCTAAATTCATCATTTAAATATCTTTTGGTCTGGAGATCGAACCAAGAACCCACTGCTTGTTAGACCGGTATGCTAGCCGCTCTGCCACGTGAGTCATCAAATGTTATGCTAATCCAGCATGCAAGTTTGTGTCTCAATTTTGTATTTCGTTAATTGCAGCATCCGAGCCAACCAAGAAGTGGAAACCCTGCGGAACCAAATAAAGTTACTAGAAAAACAACGCGAGGAAGTGCAAACAAGACTGAGTGATGCAGAAGACGCCAGGAGCAGGAGTGAAGCGGCGATGACAAACCTTCAAGTGGTACTGGAGCAGTTTCAACTGGGTTTGTAGTATTTATAGAAATAGATCAATTTACCAGTGAAGGAAAACGTATGAAAGGAAAATAGGGTTCTGCATGAGAGGTTTTCGAAGGTTGCTGAAGTCTACTAAACTGCAACATGCCCAGATGTAAACTATGGCCTATATTCTTTTAATTTTGGGAACGGCCTGTGCCGAGCAGTGGGACAAATATGGGTTAATATTGATAAAGTTATTAAAATGAGATACGCAATTTCAAAATCCACTTTCTTTCTACGCGAGTATACTAAACGACGTGACAATAAAATTGTTTTATTATCTGTTACCCTATTTCTAAGTTATCGTGCCTGTTTACTTGTATTCTTAAAATAAATCTTGAAGACAGTTTAACTTTCAACAATTTTGAGGTTCACTCAAAAATATCGTCATTAATTTTAATTCAAAATTAACTAATTCGTGTCATAATCATTCATTTAAAAATTTAATTAAATAAAATGGAAGAATCCCGTACGATTGTACATTGTCCAGTTGGATAAATTAGACACAAAAGCTTATTTTAAAATTTAAAATTTAAAAGTTGACTTAGGTCATAAATAATTCTGAAGTCCAATAGAATCCTTAACTAGAGCCGTCAATGCAAGATAACGAAAAAAAAAAGAATACAAGTTATATAATAATATATTTCAGACAAAGAACGCGATATACACAACGCGACAGAGAAAATCAGGAACCAAATGCAGAGCGTTAAACAGGAGAATGACAACCTGAGACTTGAGATTGGGAGGTTAAATACCAAGTTAGAAGAGTCTAAAGCCGGTCTCCAAGCGGCCACTAGACTCGGAGACCAAGTTGAGACCAAGACTGCGCAAATCAATGATTTGAAGGAGCAAGGTAGGATCAGTACGGAAAAGTTATTATGTTAGTTGAATTGAATGGATTTTATTGTATGGTACTATTTTTAATTTACTAAGTAATGTAAAAGTTATGTATATTCGAAGTGAACTTGTATTAATTTAGTAAATGCCAGGTACTTGTTTCTTTTAAACATTTTATCAAATGTTTACGACTTTTGCATGTTCAGATACTTCGGGTACCTTTAGGTAAATCGCGTTATTCTTCTTTTAATTTATAAAGAATATTTACTTTACTATTATTACTTTTATTATTACGTCATTAAAATGTTAATATATCATTATCATTAACATTAGCAATTTTAAACAAAATCACTTTTACGCGTGGACGAATTTTCTCTAAAACGCTACAAAAATTCACATGTTAAAAATATGTTTCATTATTATTTTTTCTAACATCATTAAAAGATCTTTAGAGTGTTATTGTTATTTGTAACAAATTTTAACTTTATATATTCAAGTCTCATTTTTGTTTTTAATATTTTACTCATCATTAAAGAAACAAGTGTCAGCATTATTAGAATTATGACTAGAACCGTAGTTTATATTTCGAACGACTAGAACACGTAGTTTGTATTAAACTTTTCTCAAGTGTCTTAGGATTGAAGTAACCCAGCGACGTTTGGCTAAATATCAGCTGGTAATTCTGGGGTGTGAGCTCCCAGGCTACCACCTGGTATGCAGTCGTATGTCGTGAACCCAACGATGTAGTAATAACACACGTAAGTTGATGACTCGCTTTGTGTCGATGTCGTGTTTTTCAATTTGTCTTTGTTCCTTCATCAAACGCTTTTGACGTGTTCGTGTATTGCTACGCGTGAAAATCTATTATTCTTTTATCCGTATATCGAGGATATTTAAATTTTTTAATACTATGTTTCACGTGTTACAGATTTACATTTATAAAAAAAATGTTGCTTACAATTCTGAGTTTCGAAACACAATACAATAACAATGTGTGTGTATATTTCAGAACTTAAAATTATACACTTATTGTTAATCGTCTTATTTAATGATTACCTTAAATATTTATTTTAAATTCACTATTTGCTGATTTTAAAATAATTGTACAGTAAATTTCTTTATAAATACCTTTAACTCTTATGTTTTAAAGTATTTTAGAAGTTAGGAAGAGTTAAAAAAATAAATTTTAACAATTTTAGAAATAAACTAGCATTCCTTGTAAACCTAAACAAGGAGTCTCTATTGTTATAGTCTAGATGTAGTTAGAAGATTAATGAGAACGCCCAAAGCTTGCCAGCAGAATAAAGAAGAGCTTTAAAACCGGCTTCGGTCTAATCTCATTTGGTAACTGTGAGACTTTATCACGCCGCGACCACCTAACCGTCATCCGTGAACAATGAGAATTATAAAACACCTTTAAAAAGACTTATGAGTTAACAAACTCATCGTGGGGAGAAGCCGATGCGTAATATTGACTTTAGAGAACTCATTATGTGAGCGATCGTTTTTAGGAAACTCATCGTGGGGAAATTCAGTTTTACATGAGATTTTAGCGATCTCATCGTGGAGAGGTTTTAGAAAACTCATTGGGAGCTCGTTGGCGGTTAGGAAGGTCGCATTAAACTCAGATTACCATATGGGGTTTGATCGCGGTACCGGTGTCACACCGTGTCGTCCTGTGTTTTATTCACCGTCGTTTTTTTTGCTTGTAATTTTTGTTTTTTTTTTTATGTGAATGATGTCAAAATTTTTGCATGTGTGTTTTGAGTAACTCATATTGAAATGTCATTTAAGATGTGAAAATTGGAATGCATGCAAAAGTTTTCGTTTTGTAATTTCCATTTAGCACGGTTGTCGTGTTTTTAGTGCACATTTTTATTGTTGTTTTTAAATGTTATCTGTACGTATGTGTTGCCTGTTTCTTGCTTCGAAATGTATTGATTTTTATCGTACTCAATTTGAACACAGATTTAAGATATAAGATTAGATATGAATCATTGATAGAAAATCCGTAGTAAATACTATACGATTGATAGTGTATGTAACACTGGGGACAAGAGAGATACTATTTTAATATATGAAGGTGGTAGAACCCTTTGTAGTTCGACTCCGGCGGCACCACCGCCACA
>DWRA01004425.1:0-10858 GCA_018250295.1 Spathilepia clonius
TGTTATTAGGCAGAAATAAGTGTGGCGGTGGTGCCGCCGGAGGCGAACTACAAAGGGTTCTACCACCTACAAAACTTGTTAAAAATATAAAATTCGGTTATATTTATGTCAAACGCGGGTGGATTCGCGGGGCTCACCTAGTTTACAAGTAATTTTAAAAGGATAAGCCTTGAAAATTGTTTGTTAAGAATAACAAAGTTTACACCCCTCACAGGTATGCGCATAATGAACTAACTAACTCACTAACTAGATAAGCAAGTTCGCAAAGAACTTATTAAATTAGCAGTTCTCAGTTCCCGGTAACTAATCAGGGCAGAACTGTAATATTCTATAAGTTTTACTTTAAAATTATTCCCTCCTTATCCCGCGGGGACGGTACGGGTAAGAGTTAGTCTAGTTAGAACTTTGGCAGTTACTTTTCTTCTTTAACCTGTAGAAGTGGGGATAGTTCCGTGGCGTGTGTATGTTGTGAGTCATTTGCAATGTTAAGCAACCTCAGTATTGGTCGGCAGTAGGATGGGTGGCTGTAAGTAGTCAAAAGTTAGTAGATTGAACGAGTTTGCTTTTACCGGGGAGGCAGACATTGTGGCTTTTTCTGGTTTGAAGCAGTTTTTAAGTTACTTTATAGCAAGTGATAATTTCATCGAAAAATCAAAGTTCTGGACCTTGAACCTCGGGCCCCTTGTTTGTGAGGCCTAGATTCAACCGCTAGGCAACTAATTTGTCGTAATAAATCCATACTCAGGATTATAGACCGTTATATCTAAGAGTCTGTCTCGAAGTTGTCTTCGTTGCAGCTATTTCCGAATTGAAGTTATTTCGAGCACACGCTACTCTTTCATTATGGCGAATCGTTCGTGAAAATCGATTCGCGTCGCTCGTTTGACGAATGGGTACAAAAGTGTATGAGTAGATGCCAAGTCGGAAGTGGAAGACTCGTCTGTATTTAAGGTATTCGCCTGTTTCATCATTGTGTTCACCATTTGTGTTTCTACGACGACTTCACATGTAAGTACACGGAAGAAAATTAGGGTGATGAGGAAACCCTGACCAAAAAGATAGTTTAGTAAGTAGATTAGTAAGGTTCGATCGGGGAAGTACCACCGCCACACTTTAAAAGTGGTAGAATCCTTTGTGGTTTGACTGCAAAGGTACCACCGTCGCTACTTATTTCTGCATAATAATTGCGTTGTGGCAAATGCTGCTGTGTTCTAGTTTAGAGGGTAAAGTAAAGGGGACACACGTGTATTCAAAAAATTCTAACTTGGTTCTTAAGGCTAGTAACGCTACAGATGCGTTACCGACTTCAGATAGGACACTGAGTTTATCTGGAGTTGATTACAAATGTTCATGGGCGGCAGTTGCCACTTACCATCGGATGAACTGCATGCTCCTTTGTTACTTCAATACTGAAAATAACCTGCCTATTAAAACATCGTTTATCGTATAATTTCCACCAATCCCTGTGCGTTAGCAGTAAATCCGGATAAAGCACTCAATTCATGTTACTCGTGGGACGGCTCAGGAGGCCGATTGTTACACCGACACGAACGTTGGCGTATGTATTTGTTAACAAAAAATATATCGTAACGGAAAATAAAATAAAGTGCGCAATCGGTTTTCTCTTGGGACTGTACATTCGCCGCTTGTTACAATGATTGGAATATTTGTATAAGGTAAGTAATAATATTATTCGCCTCCTCTTACTACAATGGGACTATTAAAAATCTTAAAATAAAAAGATATACAATTTTATTTTAACTATGTAAGATGGCTGAATCCGTCACCTTAAAATGGAAATCTCATAATACGAGTAGGCAGGTTATTTTAACCGATTGGCAAATACTAGCAAAATGGCGGATATTTTTTCTGGTATTCCAATAAAAAATATATTATATGACTCGATCTTGGGAACTATTGAACTTTTTTGTTAAAATTCACGCTATAATTAAGGAATTCCCAAGATCACAATTTTTGCTGATCGTTTGAAAATCGCAAGTCAAAGCACTCCTTGGGCTTTTTTAAAACACCTAAAAATACAGATATAGACCTGGTCTTCAAAGTTGGATGTTTACTATAAAGACGATTTCGATTAAATAGACAGATACATAGATAACTAGATAAAAAAATGTATTAAAAAGATTTAAAAAAGGACCTTTAGGAATGTCAATTTGACGACCCGCGTGGCGGAGCGGTCACCATACCGGTCTAACACGCAGAGGGTTTCGGGTTCGATCGCCGGTCAGGCAGATATCTGAATGATGAATTTAGATCCCTGTTCTGGGTCTGGGTGTTTTTCTATTCGTCTTTGTGTGTGTCCATGGCACCCACGATACAGGGAATCCTAGTGAGGGGCTGTGAGTGTACAAAGCGTCTCAATTAATTTTTCGTGTGCTTCTTAGAAACTCCTTTGTTTTATTTGATACTCATATAGTGGGAATGCATAAAAAATAACAATTTGTCCAACATCTTGATGCGTCCGCCATATTGAATTTAGAATGACTACTATGTCACTAAGCTACAAATGCGTTGTCATCCAAACCAACAAACTAACAAGTTAAATAAAAGATTGTAAAAACTATTTAAGCGAATTTTTATACGAAGCTCTCGTAGGCAATAAATCTACAATATTAACTGAAAATCTGTATACAATTTGATATATGGACGGCCGGCTGACGGAATGATAAAATAATTTTAACGCCAGCGATGAGACCTTTGATTGTTATTTATTGAAGGCTCGATGACGCAAGCGGCCGCGCAAATTTGTCGTAATTACCCGTAAGTGACTGACAAATATAGAATGTATTTATTTTATGGAAATATATTTTCGTTTATTCATGCCTGTTAGTAATAATCAATGTTAACCCATTTTACCAAGTTTCGAAATTTAACAATGATTGTTTAAAAGAATTGCAATTGGCGGATGGTCACCGGTCTGTCACACAGGGTTGCGGGTTCGATCTGCTTTATGTTGAAAGTAATCACCGTGTTCATTTAGTTTGCGTTGTGGGGGATTGGTTGTTTAAATACATTTTCTGAATTGTATATCCTATTGCTATTCTCAGTCTGAGCCTACTGTAGATTTGTTTTTATACGACGGAAATAGCAAACAATCATGCAGTCCACCTATTGTTGAGTGTCCACTGCCGCCCATGAATATTTGTAATCAACTCCAGATATAATTTAAAGTTTTACCCGAGGTCGGCCACAGATGTATTACTCCGCCTGAGGATTAAGATGTTCCGCCTTGGATAAGTACGTCTCCCTTACCACACTTTTAGACATTTAGAATACAGTAGTGCTTAACACTGTTGTTATTAGGCAATAAGAGGTGTGGCGCTGGTGGTGCCGGAGTCGACCCTCTTACTTTCAATTCTACGTCCATATCGGAGATCTATACCAGGTATTAAGAAGTCGAAATCAGAACACAGAGATTCAATCTTAACGTATTTCCCCGAAGTGTGTCAGAGCAGGCATTAAATTCCCGAATTCCCAGTGGATCAACACGGAGTTTAATTACAAAGCTTTACGTTCTGTGGGCGTCCATAACAAGCTGCCGAATCCATTCCCTTTATCTCCTTAAGATGTTGGTTACATTGTCGGTGCGAAATCTCTACATATTCATGTGTTTGTGTAAAGTGAAGTGATATGGATTTAGGCCTCACCTCAGATGTCACACCAAAATAACAGTGCTTAATGATATTGATACTTAAAAGAAATACGAGTAACGGCAGTGTCTTCGGAGGTGAGCCTCCGAACTATGGAGGGCTCTACTTTTATAATGTATTTTATACGTACATTTTTTTGACTGAATAAACAAAAAAATTGCAACTTGATGGTAATTGGTAACTGCCCTTCGTGGACATTTGTGGCCTATGCCGTATAGATATAGAACAAGAATAAAAGAATAGAACAGAAAGTAGTTTATTTCTCCCTCACAAATAAGGTCTTATAATAAAGTAAAAATAAAGCGAATACAATATATGTATGAATATCCTTAACCTTACACAGTGAGAGCCTGGTGCCTATTGTAGGTAACAAGGGTTCCGTCTGAAGCCAATCACAGATGTGTTGCTGCTTCTGAGTACCAAAATATAACCCTTCATATGTAAGCCAACCAATATCCACGCCCTTCCATCATAACGGAAAAAATGCTTTATGGTAGAAATGGGTGTGGTGGTGGTAGATACTGTTTCTGACTTTCATATTTCTAATTCAGTTTAGTGCAAGATACGTAAATTCAAGTAACACTACAGAGGTTTGCACAATTCAACTTTTCCCAATATTTTGTTTGAGACCAAAAGTGAAATCGTAAAGAAAGTCTTGAAATTCTTTATGAAAAATCACTGGCTGTATTTTCCCCAGAAGCATTCCTCTTCGTCTTATAAAATCACATGAGTTCTGTGAATAGAACCGTGTAAACCGCTTGTCTTACTATAGCCTTTTTTACTATAATTTTTGCTATAACGATAAAACTTATCAATTACTGATAATTTTGTTAGACATAGTTGCAATTTTGAATATATATTTGTACAAAATAATGCGGCATTTGATATTTGTTATATTTTTAGAGTTTTATAGTAACAAACTTGCGTCCAACCCAGTCGTGACAACTACCGCCCACGGACATTTGTATTCAACCCCGGACAAGATGAGAGGCCTGCTTGACGTGGTACTAAAGATGCATTGCTATCCCTGAGGCTTGAGTTGGAACACACCCTAAACTAAACAAGAGCAGGTCAGCGCTTAACATTGCTGTTTTTAGTAAAAACAGGTGCGGCATTGGTGCCTCCGAAGTCAAACTACATAAAGTCTTACCATCTTCAAAGTGTTAACTGTTGTCTCATTTAAAATGGATAGCAGAGACACACAATTGTAAAATCTGTAGTCCATATCAAGTAGAACACCAATTCTACGAATCGAATATATATGACGAAATGCCGGATTAGATGGACTGCATGCTTGATACTTCAATTTATTAAAAAAATATCTTGCTACTTTTACTCGCCAGGTGTAAGACAACACCCTTACATCCACAGTGTGAATGGAAGCGTTGACAATGAGCGAAAAGTCTTAAAGCTTGCAGAGAGTTTCTATTAAACATTTTTAGCGATATTTGCCTTTCTACTTTTACATCTTCGTATTTGTAGACGTGCGATATTAAAGTTTCAAAACGAATGTCATAGTATTTTAGTTTTTACTGAGTCTCTGCTTTAACCAGCACTAAAATAATGTAACATGACGTAAATATAACCGAAATTTTATACCTTCAAAGGTTTCAACAAAGTAGGGTGCGCGCGGTATATTTAATGGATTTTATTTTATATGCGGATCCCTAAAAAAATAAAAAAATAAGAGTTATTTTATACATCAGCTATTAAGCAACCAACTATTCTGTGAAAATCAATATAGTCGTTTGGGAGATCAGCCAAAACAAACTGACGGACAAAGGGGAAAAGTTTAATAACCGTGTTTTTGTTATAAGCACCGTATGTGCTTTCATATATTATTATTGTACGTTACAAACACTTTAAATTTATTTGTTTGCGTAGATATACAATTGTGGGGAGAGATCTCTGTTCAACAGTGGAATATAAAAAAGGTTCCAGCAATAGGTGTGGTGATGGATGTGTTTGTGGATATCACGTTTACAATATATAGCGAATTTCGAAAGCTATTGCCGTATTCGAAACACATTACTCGTATCGTACGCACACAATTTATTATAATGTAAATGAAAAACGCAATAAAACGGGCCTTTTGCAACCCATTCGTTACATCTACTTCACATTACGGCCACACGAATACCTTTAAACGACACGCAATTTTTTGTATCAATAAAAGTAAATTTATTATTGTTCTCCGCTATTGCTTCTTTTAAAAGAATTGTTCGGATGAAAGTCTTTTGAAAGAATTGCTTAAAATAATGACTGTTCTTTGAAAAATTGCGTAAATAAATTTCGTTGGTTTGGGTCTTGGTGGATAAATTATGTTGTATATTTAGAGGAATGCTTCAAGTTAAGAAGTTATTTAGATTTTCTTTGAGGAAATATTGTTCGTTTACAAAACTTTGCGTATGTCTATCTATCCAATTGTGTTTATATTATTTGAACTACTGTCCGATGGTATATATTTTTTGTTTAATATGGAAATATGTTATGTGGTCAAGAGTAAGTATATAATCAATTTGGGTACGATTATTAGCTTTGGATATTAGAAGTAGCAAAATCATGAAATAAAATTACACGTGAACCGGCCGCCATGTTGTGCCTCTCGCATCTCTCGCGCCCGCCCGCGATGAGCCTGGTGAGGCAACGCGCTTGGAGGGCTCCGGTTGTGTTCCGTTGGAGATCCCGGAGTCCTCCAAGAAGCGCTGAGGACGGCCACCGGGGGTTTTAGTACGGTAAGGATCTCACATAATCCCGTGCCGCTCTCACGGCACTGGGTACCTTTCGAACGTTTCCCCCTCGTCAACAAAAAAAAGGACTTATCTTACTTGGGGTTGATAATACATGTCCATGAGCAGCACTAGCCACTTACCAGGCATACTGCATGTTTAAGTGCACAAAAAATAGTACTCACAAAAGTAGAGTTGTTCATTAGCAGACGCGTAGTAAGGTTCTTCACGTTGAACAGCGTGAGGCCTCCCCACCGGTCCCGGAACACGAGTTCCTCATCTGGAACAATGCAAAGGATTTTAGAAAACAAAGAACAAAACAAAAACCATTTTTCGTGCAACACAAACTCGGCAAAGATAAAAAAGAATTGTTGAACAAAAGGGGAAGTTGTTTTTTAGGTGTCTTTGTGAGTGTGGGAATTAACACCGAGTACGATTTTGTGTGTGTGTAAGTACAGAGTATACTTTTAGCGACTTCGTTAGAAAATGATTTCTTTTTTTTGTAGTGAGAATAGAAATATGAAAAGAATGCAGTTTTCAAGAAAAAATATATTTTTTTTAATTCCACCCCAAATAAGACTTGAATTCCAACTGAAGTCGACCACAGATGCGTTGCTACCCTTACGGACTATGTTGGAATGCCTCGTTAAGTTTATCTCTCTTACCACAACCTTCAAATCAGAAGATAGCAGCGCTTAACACTGCAGTTATTAGGCAGAAATAAGTGTGGCGGTGACGCCGCCGGAGTCGAACTACAAAGGGTTCTACCACCATTACAAGTCACTGTCGTAATGACAATAAATGGAATTGTATCTTGGTCGTGTGTATATGGGAATGATGCATTAATGATGATTTTCGTCAGTACAAAGAGTTCTAACACCTTTGACAGCATGTTTAATATATAACCATCTTGCTGTAAAAGGTGTCAAAAATAAATATTTACTTTATGTGTGTAATCTCTTAGAAACAACAATTAAATAATTAAAAGAAAGATTGATCATGTTCTTATTAAAATATCAAAGATCGGCCGTTTTAGACTAGTAACACATATTAGTGTAAACTTCGTAATTTGAAGTAATAAATGTATTCAGTCGTGTATTAGTAGACTTTTAATACTACTTACAAAAAATAATTGTTAATTATCCACATACATACATGTATTAAGCAGTAAGTACATGGATGTCGATAAGGTCCGTGAGAGAGCTCCAATCAATCACAGTGCCTGCACAAGGCTTTTACGGAGGTCTGAAACGTCATTCTACATACAAGCGGAAAGAATGGGTTACCAGCATAGAACGTTAAATAAATTTTTAAACTATTTAAAAGTTTTTAGAAGATGTCCGTCTAGTAAATACTTATATGCTACTTGGGAGTCATTTGAGTTAAATGATATTTTAGGTTGGTAAAAGTTTTTTGACATTAGAAAAACTAAAGGCAAACTAATAATACTACATAGTAGCAATAGAACGGACATGACGACCCGCGTGGCGAAGCGATCACCTTTCTGGTTTGATACGCGGTGGATTCCGGGTTCGATCCCCGGCTAGACAGATTTTTAAATGATGAATATCTTCTCTGGGTCGGGGTGTTTGTGTATTCGTCATTGTGTGTGTCCATGACACTGGGAATCCTAGTATAGGACTGTGAGTGTAGAAAGTCTCATCCACACATAATTTGACAATTTCTAGAAAGCAGAAATTCTTAAATTTCAATCTTTGATAGACAAAAATTGGACTTATTTTATTAATAATCCACGATAGATAATAAAAACATCTTGAGTACAGAAACTGAAAACAGTTTAGTAAATAAAGTTTGACATTAGCCACGGCTGTGTGTGGCTGTATCAGAGATGCTGTTGCGGAAGACTGATGGCTGCTTAATTGACATTTAACCAACTTTCAAGGATGTATTAAAGGGAACATCTGCGTAGGGATGTATAAAGGGTATGCTTTAGTTGAAGGTATAATTCTGGAAAATATTTTAGTTAAAGGACGACCGAAACCAGTACCAGATACATTTTTTAAAATAATTATTGAAAAGGAACATAGTAATGGTTGTGTGATGGTGAGTGGTTATAATATAGACACAAATTTACACAAAGCATTCTCGTAAAGCAACCGTAAGATTGTGGGATTTTAGTCGGTAGGAGCAGCAGCATAGGTTTCTCTCATCCCCGTAGCTGAAAGGTAACCTTGACGGAATTCTCTACGTATAAAATTACAGCCTCCACAACTCAATAACACTTGTAATTAATAGTCAATCTATCCAATGTTTGATTACAAAAGGTCGAAATTTGACAATTTGTTGCCGTCGTCATCAACCCATAATGATGCCACTTCTGGGCACGTGTCTCCTCTCGCAGCGAAAATATTTTAGACCATATACCACCGAGCTGACCAAGTTCGAATTGGTAGATTTAACATCTTTGAGAAGTTTTTTACCCTTTTTAATTTTTTTGGAACTATAACGCGGCAATTTCTAATAGGCAGGATTGATGTTTGATCGGATTAATAATAACGATCGTCGCACCTCCCAGGTTTCTTAAATACTTATGAGGTGAATGTAATTGGGCTCGCCTGTGTGTCAGCTCAAAGATGCGTCAAAGAAGATAGATGGCTTCCTAATTGAGATTTAACAAACATGGCTCTATTGAGGACTAATGAAAAAATATAGTCCCGCACTCTATCTTATTGAGTTTATCGGATCACGGTGGCGTAATTAATGGATAATCTACTTTTTGGATTCTTAGGGCATGTGCACACGTGAATTTATTATAATTGTAGGTACACCTATCAGCTTATAGAAATCTGCAACTGGACTTTTTTTAATAAGACAGACGTAACAAAGGTGGAGGAATCCTTTATGATTTGTCTCCAGAGGTATCACCGCCACACTTATTCCTGGTTAATAACAGCACAATGTTAAACATTGCTGTGTTTCGCGTTAAAGAGTGTAGTAAGAGAGGCATATTAATCCAACGTGTTCCTATTTAGTCCTCAGGGATAATGACGCATTTGAGGCCGACCTCAGGTAGGACTCTAACATTATCCAAGAGGGTTGAATAGATGTTCATAGGCGACAGTGACCATTATAATCAGATGGACTGCATGCGCGTTTGGTTTCAAATTTTTTTCTTTATATGCTGGAAGTAGCAAACGAGCATGCAGTCTAACTGATGGTAAGTGGCTTCATAGTAACTCCATATAGAACAGGGGAACTACCTGAAGTCGTTTTCAGATGTTTACCACACAGTAAGTCATAGGTCAACTTCAACTGCTCACGCTAGAAATAAGTGTCCCGGTGGTACCCCCCAGATCAAGCCGTTCCACCACTTCCAAAATTTTACATGAAAAATTAAGGCAAAGTGTTAAAGTAGAGAAGTATCGTTCAGTTCGGATCTAGTTCTTTCGCAAATGAGCAAGTTCCGTCCGGACATGCCGCCATATCCGGCCCCGGGCAGCTCCGGGCGACACGGAGAGATGCTCTATGAATTAGGCCCCATTTACTGATTTAACGTGCTGTACGAAGAAATGGTAAGTATACAAGTAAATAAAAGTGGAGTGTGTATTTGTAATGACAAAATACAAGATGCATTGCTATCCATGTGGACTAGAAATGCTTTGGATATGTATGTCCCTTGCCACACCCACTAACCCAGAATGCAACAGTGTTTAACACTGTTGCAGATATAGGTGTAGCGGTGGTTTTGCTGCACCCAAATTAAGAGGTTCTGCCACCTTTGCCATTTGAATCATATAAAAAGACAGATACTTTCCTAGACAAAGTCAAAGTTAAAGTTAACTAAACCAAAAATTAGCTACATTGGTTACAAAGTAGCAGGGAATCATGAGTTTAACCATATTATTCCAGTGTACAGTGTAGTCTGAGAAAGGTGGGAAAAGCAAGTGAACATAACAAATGTGCAAAGTTGTCGTCCGTACGTTAATTAGACGACCGAGAGCCGAGTTCAAGCTGCGGGCTAGGGTTGTCACTTACAAAACTAGTTCAATATTAATATTTAAGACGATTGAATGACTGATTTACCAAGTGCAAAATGGTCTTTGCTTTATACTGAAATATAAAAAAAATGTGAAAGCGATCACGAAATGAAAATGAAAATAAAAACACAGCGCTTTAACAAATTTCTTATACAATATTGTGTCTCAAACCCCTAGCGAGATCAGGGGCTATTTATCTTTTTAAAATATTAACTTTTAGTTTGTTGGTGGCCAAGCAGCCGCAATATTATTGGGTAGTATTTTAAAATAGTGTAAAAACTCGAAAATATCATTCAAGTTTCTCGTATTAAACACATTAGACACTTTAAGACTATTTATAAGCCTTTAATTTAAAGTATTTACAAGATTTCACGCACACAGAACATAAAAAAATGTAGGGAATCTTGACTTTGAAAAAAGGTTGTTAAAAATTCCTAAAATAATAAATAATTTAAATGTTACT
>DWRA01004426.1:0-10858 GCA_018250295.1 Spathilepia clonius
CCGCACGCCGCCGCCGCCGCGCCCGCGCCGCAGCACCAGCCGCTGCCCGGTACGACGGCTACGCGCGCGATACATGCTTCTTGTATAACTTGTTTCTATAAAGGGTATAATTTAACATGGCAGCTTTCATATGTTTGTAACTTATATATTATAAATAATAATAAACAAGAAGCAAATATAAATGGCACCATTACGGATTGAATCCATTATTGAGATAAGTTATACTTGTAGCTTGTCAAAGTATTTTTCATATTTTATACAAAAACAAAATGGGATCCATGATGTATATTGAACAGAAATACACTTTTTGCAAGACATACACATTTTGATATTTTATCTATATTAAGTTAGTTCTACTGTTATTTTCAGTTGAGATTGACGTCATCGGTCTTCGGCGTCAGCAGATGGAATTACTGACTTTAACTGCTGTCCGAGGCCTTCTGAACACACGAACACGGCTACGGAAAGTTTTAATGCAACCGCCAGATAACATTGGTAAGAATTTAATTACTAATAAGAACATAGGACAATATGAATAGTCGTATAAGGTTATATATCCATTTTTTTGCCCTGTAGCAACACACGAGAGAAACACATCGTCATTAGGAACAGAAGGTACGCTCCTACGAAGACTGCTAGCGCTGGCCACGCGGCCGAGTCCGCTCGCCGCCGCGCACTCCCCCAAGGAGCTCGTGTGCACTGCAATCACTCTCATGCAAAAACTAGCTGCTCATGTTCAAGGTAAATTGCCATTTGTAATTTCCTTCCAAATGTATTCTAATTACACCTCACACCTCTAATTCACCTCTTACAGACTTTTATTAATAAGTTATATCAACATGTAATTACGTTTTATGTTTTATATAACGGCCGTCTGTCTGACCAATAGAAACTGCTTCAAATGATGAAAATGCACTTAATAGAGCGCAAATAAATATCTTGTTATAATAATCTATAGTTTATGTCTATTAGTCTCGTCACAAAAATAGAATTCATGACTGCTATTACGCGTTTAGGTCATTATTTATGATGTTAACATCTACTATAATGTTATTCCAATTTTATTAATCTCATTTATTACAGGAGATGAAAAAGATGTCGAGTCCCCAGTTGATATGCCAGTCATTAATAAAAGCACTGCAATGCAATCTTCTGCGGGTCCTTCAACAAGTAACTCTACTATGTGTAAGTTTCATTACTTTTGGTGAAAGTATTAAATATTACACGTGATATTACTGTTGAAACTTTTTAATCATTATCTACCTTCGTTTTCTTACTTTTAGCTCGGAAAGACTTAAACACGCTGGTTAACTCGCCGCATATTCAAAAAGTCATGGAGATGGGCTTTTCCAAGTCTGCTGTATTTGCAGCTGTTAACAAATTAGGTAAGTGCCTTACTACTTACGCCTTGATAAATCTAAATTTCATATATTGTTATATTAATAAATGGTATATTTATTTACTTTTCAAGGAAATACTGTACCTACAGTAGAGGCGCTTGTAGGATATTTGTTAGAACTGCCTTTCCAAGGCATGGATGATAAAATAAATTACGAAGTAAAACCTTTCAATTTTAAACCCGAGAAGAAATCACAAACGCCGTATCGTTGGCGTAGTTGCTTTGCGTCTGAAGACGAGTATGCGCAGTACCTATCGGACATTATTACAACAGGCATGACGGTGCGCTGTAGCAAAGCTTTCGAAAGCGTAAGTAAAAATAATTTATAACGTTAATGTCTATAAACTTTTATAAAAATTATGAATACACCTTAAATATATTGGAACAATTTTCAGATCGCTTTAGGTGATGTTGGGCAAGTCCAGAAGATAGAACGGGATATCAAGCAAAACGTTTTCTTACATGTAAGTCATGATAATTTAGATAATTTTTCCTATGATGTATTGGTCCACAATACCATTTATAGGTAGCGACGCTTCTGTGTCCAATCTCAGGTAGGATTTTTATCTTATATGAAGTACATTATAGATGTCCATGAGCCGTAGTTGCCGTTTCCCATCAGGTGGATTGTGTAGTCGTCGCTACTCTATCTCACATAATAAAACACGATAAAAATGTATGAGCTTCACATCGAAAATAAGAAAAATATACTATATTTGTTCTCGATCGCTTATAAAATGGGCTATACGTGGTCCGCAGGTGGAGTGGCGCGGGCTGGGGCGCGTGGCGGGCATCCGCGCGCTGCACGCGGAGGTGGTGTCGGGCGCGCCGCCCTTCACGGTGGGCGACCGCGTGCGCGTGCGCGCCGCCGTCACGCAGCCGCGCTACAAGTGGGGCTGCATCGACCACACCAGCATCGGCATCGTTAGAGGTTCACACTTTGTATTCAAAAATATTGTATCTGTACTTATATTTGTAGGTATCTGTACTTATATAGTACGGTAAAAAGGCTGCGTTTATTTAGCGTATTTTTAAAAAAATAAAATAAAAACTACGTATATCAATGTTTACATGCCCAAGAACTGAAACTATTAAAAGAATGTCATGATATATTGTATCATAACTAAAAATAAAATATTTTAATATTACATTGTTAGTTGCGTTTTTTGCAAAAATTTCGACATTTACTAGCCAAGTGTGTAGTGTCGGTGTGTGGGTACTATTGTTGCCAATATAAACCATGTGTGAAGTATATTGGCTATTGGCTTTCTTGTACATATTTGCAAATAAAATTCACGAATAGACAATACGATTTTCGCTCACATAAAACTAAACTAATCTAACACTTATGTCACAAATATTTATATCTTCGTCTGAAAATGTTAATTCATGCAAATGTTTGCAAGCAATACAAAGAACACATAACACACAGTATAGTGCTCGCTTTTATAAGTATGCTACTATATATTTTAATACTTACAGCAGTATTGTTATAAGTGTATGCTACACCAAGTGGAGGCTCGTCATAAAGACTTTTATTTATACGGTTTTTGTGTGTATACGTTGTGTGTATGTGTATTTGTGTGTATACATGTACTATTTATATTATGTTTAACAAATTTAGAAGACTTATTTAATTTCTACATTGCTGTAAATAAAACAAACAACTAACACGTTTCGTAATAACTCAATATATTTTCAGCAATAGCAAGCAACGGTCGTGATATGACGGTTGATTTCCAACAGCAACCGTCGTGGACAGGTCAAGTCACTGAAATGGAACTTGTCACAGATCGATGTGAGTATACATCGCATAGCATGATGCTATTCGCATGTGTTTTGGTGATAGTAGCATGGTTTTCGAGTAGATACAACATACCTGGCCAAGTCACGTTAATTCTTTAATTGAATTATAATTATAAACAATCTAAGTGTTGCATGTTTATTTATGAAGTAAAGATTTTATTCCGAATGTAAAATAATATTTTAGCAAATAAATTTTACGTTTCGATGAGATGTCTACCCATTAGCATATGCACAGATGGGTACACACAAATACATTATAAGTAAAGACTGCAGTAACGGTTATGTTTTAGTTTTGTATTAGAAATAGCCTAGAGGTTAAAAACTCGGCCTCACGATCGAAGATACCGAGGTTTAAATGCCAGGCAAACTCCTGATTGAATTATGTGCTTATTGGAAATGAGTTATCACTTGCCATAACGGTGAAGGAATACATTGTGTGGACACTCCTAATATGTGGTGTTTATTAATTTCGAGTCAATAACAATTATCTTCGGGTGTATTGCATGCCTGTTTGTGGCTTTACTTGCTTTAAAATGCATTATTTGTATTTATTTGTGTGTACATGATTATTCGCCTCATAAATATAAAAGTGTTAAGTGCTGCTGTGCCTTGCTTTTAAGGTTATATTAAGTGAGTGACACTCATACATTCTTAGTCTTTAGGGGTATCAACGTATCTCAACCTCAAATTATATATAAGTGCCAGCCCCCATACCCTCGCCCACTATAGATTTATCAAACGTCTTACACATTAGATTTGTACAGTTTGACGTCACCCAGGGGGGGCTCTTTTAGAAATGAAAAACCAAAACTCAAATTACATAGACTATCATGGGTCATCGGCTAGCGATGTCCTCGTGTGACATTTACCAGTAATCATCAGGAGGATGTGTCCATAGCAAGTTGTATATTATAAAGTAATACAATATTAGCGGAGTGGGGCGAGAGCACGGGCGGCGTGTCGGTGGGGTGGCGCGGCGTGGTGCGCACGGTGCGCGTGTCGTCGTGCCGGCCCGGCTGCGGCGCGCGCCGCCTGCTCGACGGCCTGCCGCACACCTACTGGCAGAGCGGCAGCGGCACCGGACAGGTACAGACAATATGATACTATTGTGTGCAAATATGTAAGTCTATTACCAATGTTACTGAATTAAGTTTACATGGAAATTAAAACTTGATGTGAGGGTTTTGTACGCAACTAAATATTTTTTTATCGTTAGTAAGACACGTTTTTAATAAATATATTTATTTGTTGCTATACCGTAAAAAATATTCTCGCATTTTATTATTATTTACTGTTATTTATTATATTTGTATATGTGTAATAATTACAATTTTTACAACAATACATTAACCATAATATACTGTGAGCAACCAAAGATACAGGCTTCTAAAAAGATGGAAGTTCCCATGGAGTATAGTTTACACTCTCCTATTAAGTCCGATATTGCCTATAACCTATGTTTAGGAGAATTTATTAATGATACTTATTGAAAATAAAATTATGTAATAACTACGGAATGTTTAAGTAATTTACGCATGTCATTCCCACCGTATGTGACAGCACTCGATCCGTATCGAGGTGCGTCGCGGCGTGCGCATCCGGCGGCTGGGGCTGGGCGTGGCGGGCGGCGCGCACGCGGCGGCGGCGCTGTGCGTGCGCGCCGGACACGCCTTCGACGAGCACGCCATGGCGCAGCTCAACATGGTGCCGTGCACGCCGCCGCCCGCCTCCGCCAAGGAGCGCCCGCCCATGCACCTCGCGCAGATACAGCTGCTCGCCGATTGTAAGCAAGTGAGTTTCTGATTGTGAACGTGTTATTTTATTAGTCATACATTCTTAATAGTCTATGATGCGGATTACTTCTTAGATACATGTTTAAAAATCTGGTAGATATTGTGCGTGTAAAAAGCTTTTGTAATTATTTCATTTTTTATCTGAATAACTAAAACTTTCTTTTTATTTCAGCATTATCCCTGCGTAGAAGTCCTTATAAAACAAAATTCCAAAACAAACGCCGACTGCAGGGTGTACGGACTGTATATCAATGGCTTTAGACCCAACCCACTCTATGGAGACGCTTTAGCTGTAAGTAATATAAGATTGCAAGAATATCCACGAATTTTCTTAAAAGTAAGTAAGTACTAAGCACTAACTAATAAATATACTTATGTTCGATTTAGAACATGAACTTCGTAGCAGAAGATTGGTTAGAAAAAGAAGCTCCAGCGCCAGCAGCTGTATCAGTTGATAACAATCCGCCCGCCTTACCTGATGATTGCCCTAAAGTAAGTGTTTACATTTACTCAAGCCACTACAATGCAGAAAGATCAAACAATCAAATATTTTTTTAAATCTTTTGTACATTTTAGGTATATGTTTGGGGCCTTAACGACAAGGACCAACTCGGCGGCGTGAAAGGATCCAAAGTGAAAGTTCCTGTATACTCCCCAGTTTTAAGTGCTTTACGGCCTATACATATCGCTGGCGGTTCTAAAACACTTTTCGTTGTTTCGCATGACGGGAAGGTAAGATTTATCCATTCTACTAATTTAATTTAACTAAATAGATTTTATGAATCCACTGAAATGACTAATACTGACGGTGAAACTTGATACATAGAGCTAGCCCAATAGTACATCACAGACGTGCAATGCAGGGAGAGGAAAATGCGTTCAAACTAAGCTATTTACGGTAAGTTTGGGTTGCATATTACGATGTGTAATAAATTTCATCTCTGTGCTAGCTGTACGCATGCGGCGAAGGTACGAACGGGCGGCTGGGGCTGGGCAACTGCAACAACGTGTCGACGCCGCGCGCCAACCCGTACCTGTCGCACGTGCTGGTGCGCCGCGTGGCCGTGCACTCGGGCGGCAAGCACGCGCTCGCGCTCACCGCTGACGGGAAGGTGACGTTTCTTTCTAAATACTTTTGTTGTTAATGTCATACTTATACTTGGTTTCCTGTATTAATAAATTGGTTTTACAATAAAATTCAATAAGTAAAAACGGCATGTTAATATGATATTGGTTTTAAAGACATTCAGTATAAGGACTACACACTTTGTGATAATTAACAAATAAAAACTTTTGTGTAGGTTTATTCTTGGGGCGAAGGCGAAGATGGCAAGCTCGGGCATGGCAACCGTTTATCGCTGGAAATACCACGGCTGATAGAAACTCTTAGTAGCGAGATCGTAGTCGGTATAGCGTGCGGCTCGGCGCACAGTGCTTGTGTAACCGCGAAAGGACATCTGTACACGTGGGGATTGGGAGAATATGGAAGACTTGGACATGGCGATGATGCTACTCAGTTGGTGCCGAGGATGGTAAGCTATTTAAAATTGGGATAATGATATTGAAGAAAGCTAACAATACAAGTTGTATTGTTAATTTTCAAATCATTCAATCAAATCATTTTTATCCGCCTATCTTTGATTTTTTAGCACGCCGTACTGCCCGCACGGGTTGACGGATTTTAACGGTGTCTTTTTATTTGTCTATATTGTGGGAGTGACATAGGCTACTTCCCTTCTTGCTTAATTATTTTTAAGCATCTGGATTTTGTTTTTTATAACTATTATTAACAATTCAATATAATTAAAATATTAACGAATATCATGTTTTATATCATGTATTATTTATTTTAGGTTGAAGGTTTGGTCGGCTATAAAGTAGTACAAGTGGCGTGCGGGTCGCGCGACGCACAAACGTTAGCGCTGACCGCTTGTGGGAAAGTGTTCTCTTGGGGCGATGGCGACTTCGGTAAATTGGGTAATTACTTAACGTGTTTCTCTTTTATTTGCCTGTTTATTTAGTAGTCAAATAGTATTACAAAATGTTATTTAATACATTTAATCATGTAGTGATTAACTCGCTGTTAGTTTAAATTTAGATAAGTTATTCCTGTTAGATATTTTTGGTTTGATGAGTTATGCTTTTTATTTTATTTAAAATGAATGTTGGATGTTAGTTATTTATTGTCATGAAGTAAATATTAAAATTTTCTACAATTCCAAGTTGCTTTAAAAAAATATACAATTTTAGTTTTTTCCCCTTTAGGACGCGGTGGATCAGAAGGTTGTTCAGTACCCATGAACATTGACAGATTAAATCATCTTGAAGTTATTCAAGTCGAGTGTGGTGCTCAATTCAGCTTAGCTCTCACTAAGGATGGAGAGGTTCGTTATTTACTTATTTTATTTAATAAATTTTAGTCTTAATCTTCATTGTCTATGCTAGTTAAAAATTACTGTGGTTAATTTTGTCTATTCAAAAGTAAAATTAAAATGAATTTAAAATTGAAATAAAAACTTATTAAAAAGGGACCGAAATTCGATTCAGTTTTGAGTGTTGACTTTAAATCTGAAATTTAGTACTGTAAACAATTGTAATACATTTTTTCTTTACAAATATTGTTTTCGTAGGTGTGGACGTGGGGCAAGGGCGACTACTTCCGCCTCGGGCACGGCAGCGACTCGCACGTGCGGCGGCCGTCCATCGTGGAGGCGCTGCGCGGGCAGCGCGTCACGCACGTCGCCGTCGGCGCGCTGCACTGCCTCGCCGTCACACAGAAGGGGGAGGTACGGTATAAAAACACGGCATATAATACTCACCAAAAATTAACTTTTATCTCCGGCCAATAATCGGGTTGAGACGACGTAACAATCGATAACAGATTTACTCACAAACGAGTTGTCACTCGCGACAACAATTAATTTTAAAAATTTTAAACTTACTAATCTATGTACTATTAAAAAAAACATCTTCTAGTAGGGGACAATTAATACAAAGATATGTTCTTAAATATTTCTATAAATCTATTTCATATTTAAAATATATAAAAAATAACTTCTTATATTTTAGACGATTTATGTCTGGTTTCACAATAATAGCATGAAAATCATGCGTGAGAAGAAGTTTCTTTTTTGACTGAAGAGCGTTCTAATGTATGATATTATGCACCAATCGTCCCGTGTCAGGTGTGGTCGTGGGGCGACAACGACCACGGGCAGCAGGGCAACGGCTCGACGTCGGTGAACCGGCGGCCGACGGCGGTGAGCGGCGTGGCGGGCGTGCACCGCGCGGCGGCCGGCTCCTCGCACTCGGCCGCGTGGGCGCTGCCGCCGCCCGCCGCCGCGCACCAGCCGCCCGCGCCGCCGGACACCAACCGCGCGCTCACCTTCCCCATGCCGAAGGATCCGCTCGGCGCCTACAGTCTCGGTCAGTGTTTACTTATATGCCTTTATATTGTTTTTGCTTCGTTTATACATTTAATAACATTCATGCTGAGTTAAATGCAAATCTAAAATAACAGAACGTCTGTAATAAACTACTGATAATGCAACAGTACAATGTACAAATATTCAAAATAAATAATTAATTAACATTAATTTTATGGTAATTACATTGTACCAAAAAATCTTTATACAACGTTAAGGAAATACGAAATATTTTATGTTATTTACTTGATTAGGTTTGTATGCCGAAGAAGATACAGTAGAAGAAAAAATACTAAGACCTTCATTCGCTGCTGCTGCAATTGGCCTGGAACCGCCAGTTGCCGTACAACACGCTCTTTCTCTAATATTGCTGGCTTTACACATTACGCAGGTATGTGATACCCAAACTGAATCAGTTTATGTTACGTAGTTGTATTATATTAGGGGTCTAATTGATAAAGACTTGTTTTTGTGTTTGTATAATTAATCTTTATGCCTCTAACAAAAAAATTACTAATAATGTATTTGTTTAGTTATCTATTATTATTTAATGGTTTTCAAAGCGCCTACATGCAATTTATTATGAAGTTACACAATAGTTACGTATATACCATTTGCGTACCAGGCGCGAATCCTGCTGGTGGAGGCGTTACGCGCGCACGAGGCGAGCGCGACGGCGCCTGCGGCCGCCGAGACGGAGGCGGAAGCGGACGCGGATGCAGAGGCGGAGGACGACGACGCCGACGCACGCACCGGCGGCGGGGAGGCGCCCGCCGACAGAACCACACTGCCCGTACATAGCTCACACTTTTACTATACACTAACTAACCAAAAATATTTAAATAATACCAGAAATATTTCAGTAATTTTTTACCTATCACTATAAAAAAAAACTTTATTTTTTAGAGTGGAGCAAGCAGTCCTTTGAGTGGTTCAATCTCATCGCGACACTCAGCCGTGATGTCTTCTAGTGCGGTTTCGGTAGCCGCTGCTACGATGACGGTTCAACAAGCCGAAGCGCCTAAGGTAACTTGTGATTTTGTATTTTCCTTTGACTGACTTTGACGACCATTACGAGCTTATTCAACTATATTGTATACAATCATCAATAACTTACTTATTATCCTCAATATAATATACTTACTATGTACTACTTATCATTTTGTTATTTTTTTAATGATATTATTCTTTGTTTATATTAAGTTGAACTCAACTCAACTCTTAACTAAAAAATATTAATAACAGGTACCGCTTGACGACTTTACTTCCCAATTGGGAGAATCTGATGCGAGAGCATTAGTGGATCTTTTGAAACTTGCTGCAGCGGGAAGGATACCAGATGCAACTAATGCCGTGAAAACCATCACGGATGTTTTAATCGGTAAGGGCATATTATATGTAACTACAAATAACTATACGTACAACTACTATCTACTTAGAATGTAATTGTAGTGCGTTTGTTTTATTACACTTCCTTGTTTTTTAAGAATGTAAGACGTCCTTATTTGCATCGGTAGAATAGATCTTACGTGTTGAATTTTACATGGAGGAATATTGGATATTTTTAGTCACGAAATATTTGCGGTTCATACCTTAGAATTCAAAAAATCATGTTATGAAATTTAAGATACCGAGCACATATTCTCGTAGGTGTTTTAAATACGCTTAATTGATTTTCCAATCAGCACTATGCGCGAGCAAGCCGGCGGTGGCGGACATGGTGATAGAGGTGTGCGTGAACGAGCTGGAGGAGGCGGCCGGCGCCTCGGGCCGCGCGCCGCCGCGACCCATCATGGTGGAGAGCTCGCACCCCTACGCGGAGAACACGGATCTACACGGTAAATACTTTCAAAATATAGAAGTAACGAAGTTATTAATAATTAATATATTGTGTATATTTAGCGTAACATGCGGAATCGGATTTTTATGTGAAGTTTGTACATGAAACATCCCGATAGCCTGGCGTACTCCACTTACAGTTGTGTATGTGGGTATTTTATAAAGGAAACGTTAATATTTATATCGGTAATAGCAATGCAGTCCAATAATAACACAAGACAGGTTTACCCGTTTAGCTGTCGTTATTACCAACCTTTTGGTTATCCCTTTGTTACATGTAGGGTTTCATTCAGAATCAGAAGGCTTTCTAGCCTAGGCCATTGTTTATTACGCTAACCAAGCGTAGGTTAGTATATTTTGTAGACGTTTTAAAACCTTACATAAATTATTAGGCATACAGGTTTTCTATAAATTCTTCTACGGTCAATGCGAATGGAAGTTAATTCTAACAATGTTCATAGTGAACTGATCGTGTCAACCGTTAATTCAGAGGGGTGCAAGTATGACATGGTAAAAGGTTAAAGGTGGTAGACCCCTTTGTAGTTCGACTGCGGCGGCATCACCGCCACACTTATTTCTGTCTAATAATAACAATA
>DWRA01004427.1:0-10857 GCA_018250295.1 Spathilepia clonius
AGATTTTATTAAAAATAACATAAAATTGTACAGTATACAAAATTTTGACAAAAATGGACTCTTTCTCAACACTGTCGTTGTGTGGATTGGTTCCTGTTTGCATAAGTAGGTCCAATTGGTATGTTTCCTTCGTAATAAAACTCTTTATGACTTGGGTAAAACATAATTCTCTGCCTTAGCCTGTAGGTTTGGGAAGTTGAAATTGTGTACTGAGGTTCCTTTGTGTATATGGAGTGACTAAGAGTAGGTAATCATAAAAAATGGCTCAGCCTTTATTGGTTTATTACACATAATAGGCATACAGCGGGTCCAGCATTTTCTTCAATAACATCTGTGTGTACAACTATTGAATAATCTATACAAATAAATAAAATTTAAGTGCCAGTTTGTATTATCAAAATAACTGCTTTTTATTTAACACACATTAAAGTATATACGATATTCATAATGAAAACTATTATTAAGATTTTTATCTGTTTGTCGATCTGTGTCTGTCTTGGTAATCTCCGAAACGGCTGGGTCGATTTTCCGAAACTTTTACTTACATCAGGGTTCCATGGGAAAATTTAAAACCCATGAAATCCACTTTGATTGGCTCGATTTATTACAACTGAACAGTCAAAGGTATATTTCGGTAATATACTTATTAATAATCAATATATCATGTGGATGCTTATTATGCAGGGTTTTTAATAACATTTATAATAAGATTTTTCCCGCGATTTTCGCACTCAAAAGTGAAAACGCATAAAAACGTATGCATAGGTATCTAACATAAAAAAGGAAATCGTTACATACTACGTCTCTATTTTCCGTAACTCTGTCACAATGTAGTCATGTCAATACATGATTCGTTCATTACGCTGATTAATTCTGTTACGAGGCACGTGCTGTATTCTAGGAAATCTAGGAAGTACCGTTTAGCTCTGATATTACACATTGATATTTTGTTTCTAAACTTATTAAATAGTTAGTACTACAACCCTTCGTCTCTTATCTTTTATAGTCCGTTATAGGAAGATTTTTTCAAAATTCTTTTCTTAATCCATCTACGTTATACAATGAATTATTTAAAATTAATATTTCTAAACCCGTCCATTTACGTATGCCGTAGTAGACAAAAAATCTTCTATACAATTTGTAAAGATGTGTTTATATCTTCCGTATCACAGCCGCGGAGACATAGGCCGTACCTATTAAAATATTGTACAGTAAAATTAAATTTTGTGTGACATGTTCAATGTCTATAGTACAAACGGGGCCTTCAGTAGTGCTTGGTTAATCAGACAGTTTCAGATATTCAATATACCAATAATACTACTAACTACGAATCTTAATTTTTAATTTTATTATCTTTACATTAATATAAATAAAACGTTTAAAAGATCGGTTGTGTATATGGCAATGCATGCTGAAATCATCATATAAAATACTTAGTCGGATGGTGGTAGGGTTCCCACCCACTATTACAAATAAAATATTACATGAATGTATTAATAGTCGTAAATATATGCCACCTAGTGTATAGTACCTAGTAATAAAAAACCTTTTTTATGGGTTTTTTAGGTATGTATAATTTTTATTTTCTTAAGTCTCAAGTGTTGTTTAAAACTTTTTAACAACGTTCTATTAACATTTTATTTAATACTTTATTGGTAGAATTTACCTTTTTCGATTAGTTAAATTTCATTCAACCAAAGTCGCCAAATTTTTTTAAGCTCTCAATTTAGCATCAGTATTAAACGAAAGTCCGCGCGTAGTATTTGAAAAAGATCAAAAGAGAGGGAATATATATTGATGCCATATTCGGTCTTGACATACCAATCACGAATAGTTCTTCAATTTTATTATAAGACCGTTTCTATAAAATAGAATAGGTAGCTTCCAATAGAACAAAACCTCCTCTTTCTAACGATTTAAAACATTGTGTCGCTGTCATTAATTGAATCATGTGCGGAATATCACACGTTAAAAAAGGCGGGAACTTAGTTGCTAACATGTCCGCCTGGCCGGAGATAATCACGCGGATCGTAATACATAAATATAATATAATTTTTTTAAATGTCTACAGTCGGTAGCCCTATATGAGGCAGTGGCGCAAGTGACCTGGAATTCGTAATACGCACGCATATTTACTACTCGACACCACCAACTTGGCTTTAAAAGCTTACATTTACTTTTACATACCGGAATATCTAGATATCGAAATTAACTCTTGCGGATAGGACATAGAGGTTCATAAAATACCAGTGGTACGACGTAGAGACACGCAACCCAGTACAAGTGTATGATATTTATGTGTAACTTGAAACTTTAGTGAGCATAACAATAATGTATTAACATTTTCGCAATATTAGAATTACCTAAGGGTTGCCAAGTCACGAACAAAAAACAATACTCAGTATGGATCACCAATTTGAAATCAATACTTTTCAGTCAACTCTTGGCTTATAAAATAGCCAATGACATTTTTGAGGTGATTACATGTTTAACACCTCATTCTATTACTTTTTAGGTGGTCACAAAGATATGTCTATACCTATACTAATAAATACATTCAAATATCATTGCTCTCCTTCTCGTCTCTTCGTTTTTCTGAGTTTATTGTAAATTTTACTGTAAAAGAAAACATATTGTCGATAGAAGGGTGATGTTTTGCATTTTGAAACATAATTTCACTTGTTAATATAAAACGAAGTTAATGATTTTGAAAGCACATGTTGCATAATTGATTATTTTTGAATATTTTTTTTATGAAACTGGTAATTGGAATATTTTTTTTATTACAGAACAGTTGACGTTTCTGAATATTGCCACATTTTTCACATATACATTTGCACTGTATGTAAAGAGCTTCATTTTTATCAGTCTATTTGTACAGCACTTCTTCAGCAGCTCTTACTGCACGACTGAACAGATGCGAACAAGACAGACAGTACGCTGGAAATAAATAAAATTGAAGTGTCTGTTTGTAACATTAAAAATAGCTGATTTGATTCTCACGGGACTTTCCATAGGTCCATTGATAGCTGTTGTTATAAGGAGTAACTTGGGCGACTTTTTCAGACCTGACCCTTAGGTCAGGTCTGAAAAAGTGTCAACTGAAAAAGTTAATTTTATTATGCAGATTTTTAAATCTGCATAATAAAATTAAAACCTACAAAATTTTAATTTTTTTTAATAGGTTTTAATTGTGTCATAACTGTTGAAGACATGTAATTTCAGTTAAATGTATGACATGTTACATTTTTCTTAACCCAAAAGAAAGCACGGCTAGTTGAAATATATACATAAAAAAATACAAACAAACGCGAAGCTTCTTTGTATTTCTTTAAAGACTTTTTAGCAATATATTGTAGTGAAATAAGTTGTACTCCTTCAGTAATATTACTAATCGCTTACCCATGTATTTATAAAAAATGTATGTACGTTAAAATTATCAGAAATGACTCAAATTTGTCAGAAATATTACAAAAAGGTAACACACATTTTTCCAGTAATTGATAAAGCGTTTCCATCAGACTAGAAGGATAGGAGACACTAGAAATCATTTTTACTTGACAATTTTTTTTGTTTATCAAAAGTAGTGTATTAAAATATGAACTCAATAACTAAAACTTACCTTTTTTTGTTTCGAGGGGGGAACGTTCAAAAGGTACCCGGTGACGTGGGAGCGACACCGGGTTATGTGGGATTTCTACTCACTAAAACCCCAACGGTGACAGTCCTCAGCACTATGTGGAGGACTCCGGGGATCTTCAAGGAACGCAACCGGAGTCCTCTGAGCGCAGCGCCCCTATCGGGCTTTACACTAGTTATATATTACTAGACCTTACAAACATATTCGGTCACACATACCATCAACCTTCCCGGAGTCGGTAACTAGACGGTTCAAGCTCTTGCCGCCCACAACCCCGGAAGCCCTATTTTAAACTAAAACTTACCTAGGAAATACGACAGATCCCTCTTCAATAGCACTCAGCTTTACATCCTTGCAAGTCAAATTTCTTAAGTAGACATAAAACTCTGGCTCAATATTTTCAGGTAATGTTTGCTTTAAGTACTCAATGTCTGAAAATAGATATACAACATTAAATTTCAGTTTGGAACAGTCTATGTTATCTCTCCGTTAACAGGTGTAAAACCATAGCAAATATGAGAATTACGGACATAATCCACAGGTAATTAAAATATCACTTATTAAAAAGATATGTATACAAATAAATAAAAATGTAGTGTCTGTTTGTCATATCAAAATAACTGCTGTTACTAAATGTATATGAGAGATATGATAATAAATACAAAAAAGTTGTTACTAAAACTTTTGTCTGTCTGTTTGTTTAACATAATCTGTCAAACAGCTATACCTAGTTTCACAGGACTTTTACTGGCAGATAGATGTCATAGAGTAAAATGGGTTACTTTTATTTTGGAAATATTTTGGGGTCCCATGTAAAAAAAAAGCCCAATTAAATTTGGCCCACATTTTGTTAAACCGTTGAAGGTATCAAATTTCAGTTATATTTATGTCAAGTTACATTTTTTAAATGCCGGTAAAACCGTGGGGCACAGCTGTATAAAATATAGTAAGATTCTATCAGAAATAAGTAACACAATAACTAAGCAATTAAAGATCAATTATGATTCTATATTAAAACTTTATATACTATTTCAAATATACTACATAGTCTCCTATTCAACATACAGTATAAAAAATGACAATAATGGTAGAATAAAAAATGTTACGTTGATATTGAAATAAAAAAAATTAAAAAATTCTTACCACTGTCAGAGTAATGAAAGTTTTCAAGAAATTTAAGGCATTCTTCAAGTCCAGCAAATATAGTGAACTCTCCTTGGAATGGATTATTGCGGAAAAACAAATCAAAAACAGCAACATCATTAACTTTGCCCGATTTCCAGTATGCATAGGCCATAGTTATCTGGTATAGGTCTGTGGATAAATATTTAATATTAGCTTCAAGATCAAATATGCAATAATGTGCAATAGTATTGATAAATGTTTACATGTGTATTACATATAGATATTTTTTATATAATCCGCGGTCCTTCCATCTCAAGTCTTTATATTTAAAACTATAAGTGTTATTCACATTTTTGAACTGTAAACAAAACCCAGAAATATCTCTACAATTTATGTAAATTAAGTACAAAGTAAAACTGTAACGTACTAAAGTTAGCCTAACTTAAAATTATCAACTTTTAAGGCGCAAAAAAACTTCAACGCGAAATTTGGCGTAAATATTTAAAAAATCATTTAAAATCAGACATACCAGTGAGCAGGGGTTGGACGATACCGTTCTGTCGAGCCATATTTCTTTCAGTAAGTGATTCGTCACTAGACATATTCTTTACGATTCAAGAACTTATTACACGACCGACTGCACGCGTGAAGAATGCTTGGTATCTGCCAAACGACTAAAAGAAATAATTTCATCGTGACCGGGCAGGCTGCTTATCAGCGCGCCAAACACTTTTTGACGGAAAATATACGCATGCGCTCCTATTTCCTTTCTATTGACTACATTCAACCTAAGGTCGTGTGTAAAGGTCAAATTACTTCAATAATTTTAATTTTCCACCGGTACGTACTATAAAATTTTAATTCTACGATACATCTACGCATGACTAGTTTTAATCTGTTATTATGTCAGATCGGAATGTGTCATCGGACGTCGGACTGAAGATTCTATCAATCTTATCATCATTGTGAGATTATAACAATCGTGAAATGAGATTTGAATAAAATTTGTGTGATTAAAATAGAAAATTAATATACATATTGTGTATTATGTACATTGTTACTATTATGTATTGAATATTTAATACTTTCGTTTTTATCATAGCGACGTGCAGCCATACAGCGAGTATTTTACGTTTCATTTGGTCCATGTAGATAGAAATACATAGCACAGTGCTAATATCTATGTATGTACAATGATTTACCTAAGTTTAACGTGGACAATGATCTATTTTATTTTTTTGCAGTCGTCAATATATGGTCGGCCCGACAGTTTTACCATTCACCGACTGACAGATGTCGCTATTCATGCTAAGCGGCAAAAGCGAGATTTATTTGCATTAGGTCACGCTGACACGTTAATTATCATTATAACCTGAACAGCAAGATCCTTAAGCTGTTGAACGGTAGAAATGTCAGGCTGAAAGCTGAAAGAATATAGAGACAAGTTGAAATTTTGAGTAAGTGGAACACATCAACCAACAATATACGTAGCTCCGCATACTTAATGACAGTACATGACTGTTACTCTGTCAGTACATTTTTTACAATGTTGACTTTATTACAAAAGTCACTAAGTACAGAATAAGATATTACGTGAAATCACGTAATTTCTTAAAGGAAGAACAAGCAATGGTGTGCAATATTTCGTCTTCACTATGGAACAATGACATGGAAAACAATTTTAACTCAATGCTTTTTTTTATAATATTTTTTGATAATGGTACATGTTCCATAGTACATGCTTCAGATATAAATGTTGTTCAGACTGCTTTATAATAACAGAATGGTGTAAACTGCTGTTATAATTATAAGATTGGTGTTATCACTACGCGTCAAGATGTGTCTTTAAAAGACGTAGTCGTATAACCGACGTTACACTGGTCGTAGTCATATAGTCGACGGTGTGTTACAATTCCATTTTTTACTTTAATAGATTATAAATTTGCGGTTATTATAAAAACCGCTACGAGACCTTACGTTGGTATTGAACGTTAATTTTTAAATAAATATATAACTTTGTGTTAGACATTTGACGTGACGCTTATTTGCCGAATATTATAAATCAGAGGTTCCATCTGAAATTTCCTGGGCGTATTTCCTGAATGCACGCTGTCATTTTTTATGTCATTGTTGATTAACTGACTATCCATTGCCAAAGTCAAATATATGTCAAAAGTAACAAAAGTTGAAGTTTCTATCTGTTTTCCTATACAATGAAGCGCAATTTGCGCATTCTTTATAATAATATGTAATCCATTAACTATTTGGTTTTATTTTTGTTTGTTAAGTCTAATAACTTTAGTTCGCAATGTCGTTAGTTTTATGGAGAACATACACTAAATCTAAGAATAATAAAATATTGTGCAGAAACACAAATAAAGTGTTGTCCTGCTCTGTGTATAACTTTCTGTGGAGAAGATACAGTGATGACCAATTCATAAATAATGCGGATTATAGTAGCAGCACGATACTAGTAGAGAATGGGTATAATGTTCAAGAGCTCCCTGTAATTGTTCGGAAATTAAAGGACGTGACTGGCATAAAGGAGGACAGTACGCCGGAAACCCCGAGGAGCGCGAGCGACTCTCTTAGTTACCATCTAATTCAAGCAGAGTTCAAAGAATGCATGGATTTGCGAGATGTTTTTACACTGATCACAAAATGTACAAAAATAACCCCGAACATAGCTTTGGGGGCCATAGAACGGATATACGATCTAGAAAAGAACCCCAGTACAATGCTAGTAGACCCCAGCAGTATTCATATAAATTTTGCGAAGGGTGCAATTTTAGATAAATTATTACGAGTAGTTATGAAGACTGAGGATACCCAGACAATACTAAATGTGATGAAAACTGAATCCACAGTGATGGAGCCTTACAAGCATAGGTTCTGCGATGAACTATTAATAAGAGTAACAGACAATAAGTTGTCTGTGGATCAACTTTGTGAATTTGCTTTATTTTTGATAAAAAATAATATTGATACAAAATATTGCCAAACTATTGATAAGTTATGGGTAGGGTTTGTGGAGCGAGAAGGAGATATCAATGAGAAAAATATTGTGCAAGTGTTTACAGTCTTGCCAGGTTTAAGGGCTAGCAAAAGAATGATACTTGCTCTATTAGAGCAAAAGTTATCAGAGTTGTGGGCCAAAGTTGGTGTACCAGCCATGCAAGATATCCTTGCAGTTTTTATTCATGAGAAGTATTTTTCATTGCAGTCGTTTGCAGTTCTTGGGCGATGGTTGAACACAAATATCCATAACTTGGATGAGGACTCACTTCTAGACATTGTTTCCAAACTGACTAGACTGAGGTACTCGGATGACCAAGTCGAGACCGCTATAGAGAAATATATGAAACTTAAAGGCCTAAGAGTACAGTCTCACGTATTGATTGTGGGTATTTTGAACTACTGCTCATATTTCCAGATACGGAATGAACAGATTTTAGATATGTGTAGCAAATATTTTATGATGAACGGGCCAAATATACCTCATAGTTTTTTGAAGTCTTTTATATATCCAATAGGGTATTTAGATTTTGGTCCCAGTAGCGGTAATCAATTTTGGAAGTTAGCAGAAGACATTCTAGTAGAAAAATTTGATAAAATCAATGCTGATGATCTTTGCTCTATAATCCTTTCGTTCATATATAAGGAGCAATATCCATTGAATGTGGTATCCAAAGTATATATGGCTGAGTATCTATCTAAAATAACCAATAGTAATGTTTTAAAGAAATTACAATTAATAGATACAGTTATGACATTAGAATGTCAGAAGTATGCTGGTCCACTATTGCCCAAAGATCAGTGTAATAAACCAATAGTGCATGATAGGAGAATAAAGAATATTGTGGATAAGATTTGGGATAACTTTGTAGCTGTTACTGGCACTAAAGATAATGTCTCTGCTGGTGTTCTGGTACCTAACTATTGTTCAGATGAGACCTATGTTATAGATGTACTGGTACATCCAACTGGCTTTGCAAATAAAACATACAATTGGACGTCCCAGGTAGTTAAAAACGAGAATGTAGCGGTGTTGGTTCATTTGCCTGATCATTATTGTTCTAACTCTGAGAGACTTATTGGTCCACAGATAATGAAGAAAAGACAGTTAAAAATATTGGGCTTGAAGGTTGCTAGCCTTAAGTATTCGATCCTTAGTCAATTTTACACTTCTCACAATAATGATGCCTTAAAGAATTATCTCAAAGAGAGCATTGAAAATGCTGAACCTTGCCAATAAATTAGTATATTAGAAATAAGATGAGTGCCTCATATTAATCAGCGATCATAGGCCTAAGATTACTGTGATTTTTTGTAATAGTGGTTTTCTGTTCTAAAATACTTATCAACTATGTGTATGTAACCTAATAAGGGTTCCATTATGTAAAATGGTAGAGGAATTAAAAACAAATAACAGTAATAATGAATACCTCGGTTATTTATTTGTTAAAAGTTTATTTATCCATGTATTGTTATTTAAGTTTCATATTTCTTTCTTTATGAATTACTCACAAAAAGAGTGTAATGCAAATTACTTCAATAGGTTGAGCGTATATATATGTTACTCAATGTTTTTCAAAGTGGGGAGTGCAATTCTCTAGGGTTTGTGAACCCATTAGACATTGTAACACACTGATTTAACTAAATATGTCTACTTAATCATTAATAATAAAATCCTTTTTGTAAAAACCCTTCAGTATATTTAGGGTAAATATATATACATATACCTATACTTAATAGCTAATCTTCCTTAACATATATGTATATGGAGTTAGTATATCAATAATCCATAATTAGAAACTTAAGAGAAAGCTCCCTTTTTGATAATATTTCATGTATGTTAAAGACAAACAATGTCTTTAGTCTTGTATATTTGTGCAATAAATATAATATTGGTATTTCTTGTTTTATTTCCAATTTATATATTGTAGTACTGATAAAATTGTGTCTAACGTGTGCTTGCAAATTCCTAATCTCATAAGTTTATTATTTGGCATATAGATAGATATTGCTATATTCTTAAAGTATCAAAGACTGTGGTAAGGAGGAGACACTTACGAAGCATTTTAACTTAATTCTCAGGCCTAGCAACGCATCTATGGCTGACTTCCGGTAGAACTCTAATTCTATCTGAGTTTGATTATAGGTAAATGTGCATGGGCTGCAGTGGCCACTTATCATCAGGTAGACTGCATGGTCGTTTCCTACTTTTACAATATAGAAAAGTAAAAGCCAAATAATAAAATACTTAATATATTATGCGGAAATAGAAGAAAATGTACCTATGTTTCATAAAATAAATAACACAAGGTTTATGTGCCTAATTAATGTAATTTTACTAGAACTGTACCTACTTTATTAGTAGGCTTCTTTAAAAATATTGAATTAAATATTGTAATAATTAACAGTAGGTAACATTAAAATTTACTGAACTGTAAAGATACTTATTATAATTACTTAATTTATAAAAATGCTTGATAAAATATACGACACTGGCAATAAATATGTAAATAGATTACTGGGGTTATGAATTATTTATTATTCTAAAAATAAGTTAACTAGGTAAGTGTTTATAATTATACTAAATAATCGAGTAGCTAAGTTGTACATACGTTAATGTCGGTTTTACTTTTGTGTGGGTATGAACGTAGTGTCAGATAGCATCCTAGTGAGCGCCCATCGCAAGCCTTATAATTTGCGTAATCAAGTACCTACCTACTTGATCACCTTCTTGGCGACTTATTTTTAATTAGTAGAAGTGACAAATGAACATGCAGCTCACTTAATGTTAAGTGGCCACTGTCCTTATGGACATTCGAAATCGATCCTAGGTTAGATTAGAGTTCTACTAAAAGTCAGTCAGAGATGCGTTGCTACCTCCGAGGACTAAGAATGCGTTGTATAATTTTTTTTCACTTGCCACACCCTTCAAACCAGAATACAATAGCGCTTAACTCTATTGTTATAAGGCTTAAAGAGATGTGGCGGTGGGGCCGCTGGAGTCAAACTACAAAGAGGAGGAGAGGTGGGGGGTGGGGGTCCGCCGGAAACAATGGGAGGGGGGGGAGCTCCCCTTC
>DWRA01004428.1:0-10856 GCA_018250295.1 Spathilepia clonius
AGTGTTTGTGAATTGACTTTAATATATATTTATACATACTTCAAGTTATCAATGTGTCTTGTAAAATATAATATATAATTTAAAACGTGTACATTACATTTACTTAATAAATTTATATATATGTTTATACATACTGTAAGACTTTGTTAAATTGTAGAAGTGAAAGTGTGAAATAAAATTTATTTTCTGTTAAATCGGTACGTTTGATTTACTATATCCATTGTCGTTAACTTCAGTTGGTTAATTAATTAATTAATTTGTAATTAATCTTAATTTGTCTGACGTGTTTTATTTTTGATTTATAAAGTTTAATATTATAACTATGAAGTGCCAGAACAAAAATTGATTATTTAAGAAAAAATAATTTCGTTTTTGACTGCTTATTGTACAAAGAAATTGAATTGTCCTAATGATTACTTATATGACTATTTATTAGGAATGCAGGTTTTGCTAACAACTTTTAAATTGTTAATATTTTTGAAATATACAACGCCTTTTAAATGATTATTGCAACAATATATTGATGTCGATTGATGGTATAATAATTCTTAGACATCTTTTGATCAGAAGCATGTGTTGTTTTACTGAAATATTTAATGGAAAATGTTATTAGAATTGTAATAAATAAAGGCCTGATTAATAATAGTTTACATTAGTGAAAGAATGAGTCATTTTCCGTTATCTCTTATCTGACTTTTCTAGACTATTTAAATGGCGAACTTGTTGCTGTTGTGACTCCTTTATACTTTTAAGAAACCTTTGCAATAAACTCCTGAGGTACAAATTATTTGTGTCGTATGTATGTAATTATCACACGCTTGAGACTAATATTTCTGTGTTTCATTTCAGGATGAACAACCGGCAAAAATTCCCAAGACTGATGCAAATACTGATGAGGTTATGGTTACTGCAGAGCCCGTAGTAGCCAAAGCCACCGAGGAGGTTAAAGAACAGGAGAGTATGGAACTGGACGAAGCTCCCATTGTCCAGGAACCGACGACGGAAGACAAGAATAAAGCAAGTGCTCCTGTTGAAACTGTTATTGAAGATATTACGGACTCTGTTGAACCAGTAGATGTCCCGATGTTGGATGTCGAGCCTGTGATAACTGAAGAAAGTGAAAATACCGATAAAAAGACTGAAAAGATTGAAACAGAAGTAACAGGAACAGTGAAACCAGATATAGTTGTAACAAAAGCTGATGATGTTGAGGCGAAACAGGAAGAAGTTACAACAAAAGCTGATGAAGCTGTAACAAAGGCTGAGGAAGTTATTGCAAAACCTGAAGAAGTTACAACTAAACCAGATGAAGTGACAGCTAAACCCGACGAAGTTGTAACAAAGTCTGATAAAGTTGAAACAAAGACGGATGAGATTGTTACTAAACCTGAAGAAGTTTCAACCAAACCCGAAGAAGTAGTAAAAGCTACTGAAGTCTCACAGTCTAGTGAAACAAAAGAAATTGTACAAGAAGTCAATGAAGAAGAGTCAAAAACCAATGGTGCGGAAGTAAAAGTAGAAACTGCAAAGGAGCCTGAAAAGGAAAAAATAGAGACTCAAGCGGTAAAGGAAAAAGCCAAAGTGGCTGAAGAGACTCCACCTGCTGTTATTACTGAGATCGAAGAAATTACAGGAGAAAATCTTGACGATGTAGCGGAAATGATTGAAGATATTGAGCCTGTAGTGGAAGACCCACCGAATGAGGATATGGAAGATTTACAAAACGTCGGTGAAGTGTTAGAGAAAGAGTGTGACGAAATCTTGTCCAAAGTCCAAGACGTTACAAACTTGGACAATATTCCTTTAAAACCCCTATTAAACCCAATCGCCGAAGAACCCATGGAAACTGAAATAGACGCAGAAAACATGGATTCTAATGACATTGTTGATAGAATTTTAGACACAGAATTAGAACTTGAAATGAAACAGTGCAATGATATTGATTTAAATACTGTTTCTGAAATTACGGACGAGGCTAAGCCAGATCAAACTGTAGAAACTAAAATTAGCGACGAAAGTAAAGTCGAATTAGAAACTAATGCGAAATCTGATGAAATGGTTACTGAAAATAATAAGAAGACCAGCAGCGAACCAGAAAGTATGGTCACGGAAAGCAGTCAACAGGATACTAAAGTTGAAGAAAAAGTAGAAACTAAGGAAAATATCGATGAGAATGATAAAGTAGAATGCAATAATAAGGTTGAAAGCGTTGATAAACAGGCAACGAACGACAAAGAAGCGACCAAAATTGAAGAGGAAAGCAAAGAAAATGTGGATAAAGACAAAGTAGTGAGCAGCGAGAAAGTAGACAAGGAAGGAATCGATAGCAAAGCGGAAAATAAAGAAACCACAGAGAAAACGGACAAATCGGATGACGTCAACAAAATGGAAACGGAAAAAGAAGAAAAACAGATTACTAAAGCCGAGGACACAGAGAAACCGGCGGACAGTAAGGACGAAAAGGCACAAGGCGATTCTACAGACACTGAAATGGCCGACGGAAGCAAGACGGATAAGGAATCTCAAGTGAACGGCAAAACTACAAACGGCGACTCCAAAACCGTGAACGTTAACGGCGACTCTAGTAAAGATGAACTCAGCTCGCGGCTCTCCGTCGAGAATGGCAAGGATGCTGTGAATGGGTCCAGCGATGTATCAGTGGAGTCGGAGAAGGGACAGGGTGATGTCGAAGGAGTGTCTGATATCAAAGTGAAAACTGTTTCGTCTGACGAGCCGCGCACTGATCCAATAGAGCAACCTACGGAAGCATAAGGTAATTTGGTCAGTATCTTTTTGTTTGTCTACAGCAGTTAAAATATCTGCAGTAAATCGTTTAGAATGTTTAGTATACAAGCATGCAGACCACCTGATGGTAAGTAGCCACAGCCGCCTATTTGTAATCAACTCCAGATAAGATTGAGCCTGAAGTTTATAGATGTGTTGCTACCTCTGAGCACTAAGGTGGAATGCTTCAAATAAGCATGTTTCCGTTACCACACTCTTCAAAAAGAATACAGCAACATTTAACGCTTGTTATTGGGCAGAAATAGATACGATGACAGTGCTTTTGGAGTTCAAACTATAAGAGGATCTACCACCTAATAATATCAATGTTATATATACCTTTACTATTTTACTGCTGGACACAGAGCTCTCATAACCTCCGATATGTCCTAAGCTGTCTGAATCTTATTGTTACTACTCATGTTCTTCTTCATCAGTCAACACGCTCATGGGGTCAGACATAGTCTCTATTCAAGTACTTTTCTGCTCCATCAGTTTTCTGTTCTATGAATTTGGCATGCCCATTGGCACTTTAGTTCGCAATTTCTAAGAACTATGTGGTCAATTTAAGATCTATGCCTTTTCATTGTTGCGGATTTAGTCATTAAATTTTCATTAAAAGGACATGTTTTTTTATGTATTAGAAGTAGCAAACGAGCATTTTAGTGATGGTAAATGGCAACTGTCACCCATGGATATCTGTGACCGAGATAAGATTTAAACTAACTAGACTTACTCTATATAAGGTATATAAATATTACCAGTACCCTTAGTATAAGATTTTTACGTTACAGCGACTCGATCGTCGTTAACGAGTTGGCTCATACTTCTCCCAACAGTGCATACTGCGAAATCTTTAGTTCCGATATGTTCCGTAGCGGCGCTGCTAGAAGTACGGGCCAACTCGTTAACGACGATCGAGTCGCTGAAACGTAAAACACTCATACTAACCGTACTGGTTAAAACGTTAGAATGTAACGTGATTTAAGATATATATGATAATAAGATATAAATAATACTAGCTTGAAACACATTTTTATACGATTTCCAGTGGGAGGGGAGATGGAAAAGCTGGTCGTCGAAGCGTTGGCTCACATCAGACGAATGACAAGACTGAGGTTGCTTCCACGCTGACGTCACTTCCTAGTTTATACGTGTATTTAAATTTCACTGTAACGCGGTGACGACTCTGTACATTGCCTAAATGAAGCAATAATTGTATCGTCCACGAAGCTCTTGGACATTATGGACACTTTTAAGATGGACGGTTTGAGTCTGATTTCTGTCATATGGCAGACTGCTTATGCACACTAATAGTTGAGCTGTTTCATTCAAACTCGTGGTATCTGGCCAACGCTCTGCTGTCGTCCTGCTAACGGACGTATGACGGGCTGCTCCTGCACGTTTGTGAGTCGCGTTTTTATGAGAAAGTCTTGCAGTCGTACGGCAGTTGTCAGACTCAAATTGTCTAATTTGAAAGCGCCCAAGACTGGGTTTACACGGCGTAGTACTGCACGTTTTTTGATGTATTAATTTACGCGAACGAATAGTGAGATGTTTGCACGTTAAATTTTGTTTAGAGTACAAACTAATAGCCCCAGTTTTCGTGTTTCGTAATTTATGGAACATTGACAATTCGTGTGTTCGGTTGCTATTCGATGAAAAAATATCGCGCGGTGTAAACGAGACTAATACGTTGAATACGTAGGTCTACGATTTGTTTGACATATTCGGTGAGTATGCGACGTGTTAACGGTTTTTGCAGTATTAATGACGTGTGAACGGTTTATTCGATTTGATTTGTGCAACAACGTGCAGTCCAATTCTGTGTGAACCAAGTGTGATATATTACGTTTTGCGTTCAAAGTTTCTTACGGCACTTAACTTAATCATCTACGTATGGTCGTAGGGAATGTTGAACGCGTAAGTTTAATATATGAGTATGAAGATTCCTATGATGTATATATTTTTTAAAATACCGTTTGAAATATCTAAGCTTATTAGTTTTTGCCGTCGCGCGATTTATCGACCGAAGTCCGCTGTACGCGGATTGTGGAAATCGCTCGACAAATCGCGCGAGGTGCGTATGTATTGAAAAACTAGTGTATTTTCTGGAGTTTTTGAATCGAGCATAGATGTTTCAAGGATCCATTGTATGTGTGGAGACGTTCAAAAGCTTCGCGGACGTAATATTTTATATCATATACATTTCCATTGTGTATTTGTGACGTGGTCGGAATGATAATTGTAATCTGGGGGTCGTTTAAGTATTATGTATGTACTAAAGAGGGAGGGGTTTGATCATTTTTGTTGACGTAGTGGAGGGAGGGGGGGGTCTAAGCGGTGATTACGTAAGCAATATTAATTCGGAATACAATGTTTACGTAAGTTTAGGGAGTGCGATGAGTTTTGGTTACTTTTGCTAAGAGGAGTAGGGAATTACTAAAATTGTGCCCACCTAATACTTAAATAATCCCTTGATGGATTTCACCATTGTACTCTGGAACATTCCATCGCGATGGCAGTGGTGTTGAGCAGTAACTTTTATTTAAATTAGGGCCAAATTTCGGTGCTTTGTGGACTACTAGACTCATCCTTATGTGCGCGCACGGCTACCTCTACATTCCATGTTTTTATATATATTTTGCAGTTTTCAATATTCGACAATGAATTTGTTAGTTGAACACTCAAATCATGTATACTACGCAGTAGATAAAAACATTTTAAAAAATATTATAATTTTTTTAGACAACAATTATTCATGTAACATTAATATTTTTGTTTTTTTTTTTTACAAAAGAATCATGTGAAAAAGTTTACGTTTAACCCACTAAATTGTAGTGAGACTAGGTGCTTTGGACATTTTTGAAATTTGAAATTGAGTTTGAAATTAATTAAAAAACTTGCATGCATGGGAGACATGATCACAAAAAAAATATAGAATATTAAAATTGAGTCAATTGTCGGTCAATTTAAATAGTTTCAGGTGATTGAAAAAAACAGTTCTTACAAATAACTAAATCTTGAAACGATCGAGTGTTATGTGATTTGATAGTGCATCTATGAGTAACATTTTTCAGTTATTTTTCTTAAAAGTTCAGAATCGAATTAATCGTTTATCGATTTTATATCGATTTAATAAAATCATTATTCGATTGGAAGGAGGTAGCCTGTGAGCCTAAGGGGCCGGCAGTGTACAATATTTGTCACCGCTTCTCGTAATTTGGCTAAGGTAAGTTTTATTCGTAAGTATTAACTGTATTGTGATCTTATTTTTCGTATATTATCTCTCTGGATTTTATTACATTTTACACTGCCAAACAGCCGATTTTGTACGGTGCGACGTTGGTTTACAAATGACCCAAATGTGATATTGATATGACAAGACTGTTGCCTATTGGTGATTGAACATGAGCTGTGTTTAGGACGATTCAGACCAGTCTGCGAGTATCGGCGCGGATGGTAACGTACGTACGCGAACATCACAATAATTTATTTCCACGAATGCAGTTGTCGTTAAACAGTATTAAATTAGTGCAGTTTATTGTTTTAATGTGGGTGTAATTATCGGGTATTATTAAAATATTATGTGTTATATATTTGGTAGCTGGACGTTATGATGTGATACAATAAACTGTGTTGTGAATTAAAAGTTGTATATAAAAACTATACTTGTGCCAAAAAGTGATCGCTTGTCAGTGAAGTGAAAATGTGAACATTGAATTCTTATATAAACGTTTTTAATTTATTGTATCGTATCGTAACAATTGTACGTTTCCCTTCGCTTTGATACACTCCGTCAAGTGTGAATCGTCCTCTAATTAGTCATTAGATATGAGGAATGGGGGTAAGAGGAGGGTTTTCATATTTAAGTTATTCAGGATACGCTGACAAGTGCACAAAGTTATGTTTTTAATATAAGACTGGCATATTTTATACATTTATACTAACAAAAAAAAACAAACTTTGGCTGTATCGCTGCCGTGCTGAATACATGATTACTTCTTTACTATTCTATGGTGCATTTCTCACAATATTTGACGGATGAAGACTTAATTTTTTGTATAGCTTTATTGATAGTATTGAAATTTAATTAATGAATTTTAATTTTTAATTATTTGTTCCAATAATTGAATTTATAATATTCAAGTACACTAATGTACCTAATCTACTTAGTTTTATAATTTCTCCACAAGCCTGCACACGGTTCTATTTTGTATTATTATTATTATTATTTATAAGTTCTAAATTTGTGTTCCTTTATTAGTTTTAAGGTCGGATCGGTGGTAAAGATGTTTGTAGACCAACGTCGCTGTATGAAATGAATCTCTTCATTATGTAGACTGATTTTTTTTACTATTAATCGTATTGTAGTAAAAAGACGTGGATAGGGTTTTGCTATAATGTTCGTCCACATTTATAACTAATTTTTTCGTCCCGTGACGAGACATGCGCCAATTATACGCTATTACAGGAGAGCAAGACTATTTTAATTATTTTAAATGAACATATTTTGGTTTTTTGAAATTGTTCACGTAATTTCTGTTCCATACAAACAGTTTCCTCTACAATGACATTTTGATTAAATCATATATTTTAATCAAATTATGTAATTAACTAGATTTTAAATATTTCAACTGGCAGATAAATTTTGATATATATTTTTATACGACTGATCAATTTGACGTTTTGCAACAGAGCTACTACTGGGTTCAACTAAACCCGCTGTTAATGATCAATCTATTGAATTTTTGCCCACTAAAGGTCGAGATTTGACAATTTGTAGTATTCAAAAGTTGGAAAATGTCGATCTCTATTAGCCACAACGGTAGATAGATTATTAATAACGGGCGTTAATCAGTATGCCACTTTACCTGTCTACGTCTTTTTATATTATTGAGTATTCTCATTATCAATGTCTCTAACTTGGCGTAACAATTGTAACATTGTTTAAATAGTGCCGAAGAGACAATTGGTGTTAAAGAGACATAACGTTCATGTGTCCTATAATTTTAATAATAATTCCTATGTAAAAATAAAAATGAAAATGAAATTGAAACTCGAGTGAAAATGTATTAGTTGTAACTATCACCACTAATGACGTTAAAATATAATGGATGTAGAATTTTTCATTGGTATTTTATTTATCTCCATACAATGCTTCCCATGTATCTTCATTTTCTTAATTAAATTTCGTATCAGTTGTTTGGGATAAAAGATCTCTACTCAATTCTATATTTGGATTTATAACGTTTTACTTTTGCAGTTTTATTCACAATCATTCGCTGCGAAAACTATATTTGGACCTACTTATGCAAACAGGAACCAATTCACAACGACAGTGTTGAGAATAAGTCCATTTTTGTTAAAATTGTGTACTGTAAATTTTAGGTTATTTTTAATAAAATTTATTTACAATATTGCACAAAATAATTTGTGCTATGTGTATAAATATAATATTGTTCAAAATCAACATTTTTAATGATTTTAACATGTGTGTGTGTTCCTGTTTGCATAAGTAGATCCATTTGTTTAGTTTTATAATACTACAATTCTTTGGGATGATTTACAGGCCACTGTGTGGGAAATGATATGAGTTTTTGTTTCTATTACTAAATGTCGAGATACAAGTATTTCTCGATAGTCATGCGGTATAATAATAAATATTATAAGCTGTTAATATCGGCAAGCTACCTAGATATTACCTGCCTCAAAAATAATGATTATAGTTACGCTGAATGAAAAATAAGAATTTTCTCAACATGCTAAGATACAGGCAATCAGGTAGGCGCCTGACCTCTAGAAAATGCTAAATCCGAAAAACGTTGGTTTGGATTGTCAAAGGCTTATCAGTGTACCATGACGTATGAAACTTTAAACAAATAAAAAATAAAAAAAAAATTATTAGTATCCATTATTCTTCTATTTTTTAGTAATAAAAACTTAATTTTATTGGCTATATGAAATCAATTTTGATTATTTTTTATTCTTTTATTTCATATTTATTTTTCTCATATTACACATAAATGAAAATTTAAAGTTCAAACGGCTAATTCCAGCAATTTAATAAATAGCAATGCTTAGTTTAATTACAAATGCAATTGTTGTTTATTAGGAAAATATCACTACGGTATCTACGGTACCTCAGCAATGTTCCGTTTCATATAATACTTATCACTTTAACTCGAATTCGGCGCATGCAAGGCGAGTGGCGAGGTAATGTGGAGGTTATGAACACAAAAGATAGAAGTCGAAACATTGCGGTCGGGGAACGGAACGCGACGGGCGTGAACCAGCGCTTGGAGGGGCCTATTCTGATATCAGTTTTACGCATAACCAAATGTTTAAATTACGGAATTCTCAAATGACGAGTGCGCGCTGTTTAGGATAAAGCTTAAAATATACTAGATAACAAAAAGTACGCCATTTCTTTTCTTATTTTGATTTTGTCGTGTATCGCTAATAAATTAATTGAGTTATTTAAATGTGCATTTTTAAATTTAGAATGATCGTATAATTAGTAAAAATGTAAAGTAACAATGAATCTTTTTTTAAAAAATCCGACGACGGACGATTTAGTTATTGTCATAATTGTTTTGTCTACTATATATCTATATTAAAAATAGTTGGTAGGTACATACTTTAACTCTGTTGGGTTGTTTAACTCACTTGTTAATTTCTAATAAACAACCACCCAGAATATCCAAGGTAAATGGAATTGTTTGTTTACCAATGGAATAAATTATCGGCTCTACTTACCTTAAACTGAATTGTATATCTACATCAGTTAACTTTTTGTATGCGTGTTGCAAGTGTCATAAGTTTTTTTTTATAATATTACTCTAATTTACATAGAATCTTTCCTACTCGTATGTACACATTCCATTTTTGGGAGTTATACGTAGTTTTAATCTTGTATATTTTTATTTATATACTTATGCGTCATGTACCTATATTGCCCCTTTCTGTCTTTTCGACAGGAGACCGATTACGGAAATTAATGTTTTTCGGGTGGAAATTCGTACGTATGTTTTATTCTTTGCCATGCTCTGTAGATTTGTTTTTCACGGTTTTTAACATATTTGGTGTCGGCGAATTTGTCTAAATTATACCATTGCTATTACCATTGAGTATATTGCTTCTTTTTTCAGTTAATTATTTTTAAGCAGTCTGTTTTTTTATTCTATAATAGTTACCATTTAAGATGTCATAAATTTGAACTACCTCGGAAGAATTTATTTAATTTATTAAATTCTACGGTAGTATTTTCTGTATTAAAGACAATAAGTACCTTAATTTAAAAAAACATTATTTTAGATGTCTGCCTGGTCGAACCTGTCTGAATTCGAACCTGAGACCGTCTGCATATTAAACCGATACGATGACCATTGCGTCACATAGGCTTTCGACCTTCTTCCTTCATACGCTGCGACCATTTTCTAATCTTACAATCTTCAGCATGCAATTAACTCATCTAATACAAATTAGTAGCTTCATAAGACACTAGACGCTCTTAATTATCGTAACAACCAACAACTGCACTAGTAAAATTCATCTAATACGAATTAGTGGCTTCATAAGACACTAGGCGGTCTTCATTGTCGTAATAAGAAACGTATGAAACTCAAAGCGGTCTAAAAGCCAAAGCGAATTCGAGAATAGGTCCCGGACGCGCGCTGACGTCAGGGATTCTTGTGCTCGCGCTGCCCGGCCCGTGAATCACGCGGCGATGTGTCACCGACGCCGACGACCACCGACGCCCGACGCCTCAACGCCTTTAAACCACTCGCATTGAGATAAATTCTCAGAATTACCGTTTGTATCGCATGGCGCTAATAATGAAATGCAGGTATAAGAGCTACGTACTGACCTTTTGATCGTAGGGTATTTGTATTTTACACCGTTAATAAACGTCAATGAGCCTTTGTTATTTTATCTTTAAATGTGGTAGAACTCTTTGAGGTTCGACTCCGGCGGCACCACATCTATTTCTGCCCAATAACAGCAGTGTTAAGCGCTGCTGTCTTCTGGTTTGAAGGGTATGGTAAGAGAAATAAATTTAACGAGGCATT
>DWRA01004429.1:0-10855 GCA_018250295.1 Spathilepia clonius
TGGCATCAGTATCGATCCCTAATCACCCCCTGATAGTTATTTTGGAAATATATTTCATGTACAGCATTGACCTCTCTGCAGATTTATTATAACTTTAAATTAGACCTGACCTAAAGAAAGTGAATATAAAAGTAAAAAGTTTAGAGGCCTATATTCGCCGTAGATTTTTATGATATGAAGGCTATTCAAATCTTATAGCTTCCCATTCTACGGTTTATGTCTCCGTTTCGTCCGGCGTAGCATCAGTAGCGGCTGCGCTACGCAAGCTACGTTACCTCACGTTATTCGTGCACGGGCGAACAATAATTATAGGACTGAATAAAGTAACGTACGTCAACTCGTATTACATGATCGTTTACCTTCGCCAATCTGTCGTTATATGTAGATATCTAAGATAAAGATCATGGTTAGGTCTATACCTAACCATGATCTTTATCTGTCCCACTCTTGCATACGATTTCTTTTAAGCTCAGACGAGTTAGACCACAGCTGGCCAAGTGTAAATCGGTTTAGTTCGTAGTCTTTATATACATTTAAAAACTTAAAAAAACTGTCAGTTATGTAGGTTTCCTCACGATGTTTTCCTTTACCATTGAAGCGTGTGATAGAGTAGTTTTATAATTATTATAAATGTTGTTTGAATGTTAGAATGTTTATTACACAATCGCAAAAAAACAGATGAACGGATTTTTATCGTGAACTGGATGTGCCTGCGGTTTAACCAGTGTTAAAATAAATTATAACCGATATATTAAACTTTCTAACACAAAACTAGTTTAAGTTGCTGCCTGTGAAAGTCCCATAAAAATCGATCCAGTTCTTTCGAGGATGTGCTGGAAGAAACTGACAGTCAACAATTTTAACGATTGTTTTTAGTTATACAAGCCGTGTATACCCTCCCCCAGTAGTGGTTTCCGAGGGCAAGCCATATTCGCAGACCCCGGCGCGCTACCTTTTGTACGTTTTTCATTGGAGAATAAAAAGTTCAATACCATTTCAAAGCTCATTCTTTTCTAGAAGTTTAATCACTGAAATAATTGGAAACTAGTCACTTTATTTGCATCAACGTGAAATTCTCAAACGAAAGAGGTCAGCTCTCGAGGAATAGGGCACTTATTTTCTAATGGGTTATTATGCAACATTGCCAAGCCAGTTTTCAAAAATATTTTAACTTGAATAAATTATATTTGTGACCATTTTTGGAGTAGAATCCTCCCGATTTTTATCAGGATACATTCTATGGTTCGGTTTAAAGAGAACTTTATTGTCTTAAGAAATTACAAAATTTCCTTTATAAGACAAATTTAAACTCAACGTATTAAAATACGTACAGTAAGGATGTACGAATTCTAATTATATATAGGTAAGCAGTTGTTTAAAAATTATATTGTCACTTATATTTTGGGTAATGTGATTGATCTATTGCTTTACCATTGGGTTCAAAAATCTTACCCAAAAATTAAAAAATATTGTTGCGGTTTTTCCCGGACACAGAATCAGTAATAATTCATTCATTATATAACATAAGTTGGTATTAACAACCAATTTTAAAACTATTTTCTTCAACTTATTTACGTTTACCGAGAAATCCATTCTTATATACATATGTATGCAAGTATGTATCTGTATTGTACCAGTAAGTGTGCCTGTGAACCACGTGATCTATAAAATATATTTATTATACAATAAAATTGTAACCAACAAATGATAAATGAAATTGATAATAAAATTGAATGACGGCAGAGCCGACGATGACGCAATAATTATATCTTGTATAAAAATCGGACAAGTGTGACAACAACAAAACAAACAGGGTCTATTTGTTAACTTTACACATTTACATTTTTTATATATATAATGGATCAGCATTGAGTCTCTTTATTTGTACGTGGACAGTGATCAGCGTAAATTCTGATCTGCACTCGACTGTCACTTTGATTTCATAGAAATATACATAAAACAACAATTAAAATTATTGTTAAGTAATAAAATCCCAGTATTACATTTCTCGGTAGTCTTGCCCGTCAACATTTTCGATTTTTATCGGAATTCTATCGTATTGTGTTCACTGTAAAAGTATTTTTGTGATTATTCTCCTAAACAGAGGCCTTTGGCCGTTGCCGATGAGTAATGCTTCTGGCGACCTGCTTATTTGCATAAATCATTGGCAATTACAATCGGCCTCAATCACTTATTTCTGATTGTAATCTGGGAACAAAGTCTACGTTAACAATTTCAATTATTGGTAAAACGGCCTTTGATCTTTTGTTTCAACGCAGAGGAAAGTAACAAACGGAATCCTAATCGACGTTAACTTGAAAATTGTAATTAAGGCAAGTACTTTAACTTGTAAGTAGTAGCGCAATGGTGGAAATTCGACCCGAACTAAACGTAAATGAAGCTAAAAATGAGATTCACTGAATTATAAACGAATTGTTCTTAATTTCAACACATAGATTATATTTTATGTATTTGTGTATTGTATATGTAACCCTATTGCTAAGACTGCGTTGTCTGTCCATCTGCCACCGGGCTCTATCTCTTGAACCGTAATAGACAGACACTTGAATTTTTTACACAGTGAGTATTTCTATGGTCGCTTTATTAACAAATACTACAAATTATAAAAGTGAAAAATAATAAGAATTACTAATAAATAATTACTAAAAGTCAAAAATAAAAGGAAAGAATGAGTAAGCAGAGGAAAAGACATAAGAAACGGACATATTTCGATATTATTAGTACGAATACTAACTATTAAATCGTAATACGAACACGGTTTTAATTTTCTCAATGCATTTAGTACTGCAATGATAACAAATACTAGTAATGATATGTAATAAAAACCCCTTTTTAGATAGATTTTTATTTATTTTGTTAATGACAACACCATCCGTATTCCAGCTATCTATCTGTTGTATTTCCACAGACGGATGGCATTTACTGCACTGTCTACAGACAGACATTTCGTGGTATGGAAGCCTCTGTGTTCTACTCGCACTTTGCCAATTATTTAACTTTTACATACGGTAAGCGTATTTGAACAAGATTCATGTTAGTGTCACAATCATAACATAATTTTTTATGATGAAGGAGCAATCAAGCATGCAGTCCACCTGATGGTAAGTGGCAACTGTCGCCCATGGACGTTTGTAATCCACACCAGATATGACTATAATCGTACCACAGATGTATTTTTATTACTGAGGACTAAGCTGGAATGCCTCGGATAAGTATGTCTCCCTTACCACACCCTTCAAACCAGAAGACAACAGCATTCAACATAGCTGTTATTAGGCAGAAATGGGTGTGGCGGTGGGTTCCCAGAGTCAAACCACATTGGGTTTTACCACCTTCGAATTACGAAATGTGTATCCGTTTCTCGCCACATAAGACGGATCCTTTTACAATAAACTCACGAGCGAGCTGATAAAGCAATTACATTACAAATATCATTGTTTATTTAGGAAGAACAAATTGACACGGTTTATCTGCTATAAAACATTGTTTATATGTAAGAAAGTTTAGATAAAGTGCGTGTTTTTTATCGCACATGTTTACCGTTATTTAATTTATTGCTTCTCGATTGATTTACCTTATTTCTTATTTTGCTAAAGGTGATAGAACTCTGTGGTTCAATTCCCGAGGCACCACTGTGACATCTGTTTCTACCATAACTACGTACCGTTAATAATATCTGCATTAGTGTCCAGCTGACGTAGCTCAAGTAACCACTGTCGCCCATAGACATCTATGATCGAATCCCGATAAGATTAGAGTTCTACCCGAGGCCGACCATAGATGCGCTGCTACCCTTGAGAACTAAACAGGAACCTGAACGTGAACCTGAAGTGGTCGTCCTATGCCGCGGCGGTGATTTCGCCGCATGGCGCAGGGTCTACGGGCCTCGAGGGGTCCCTCCTTGCCAACTAAACAGGAACGTCTTGAATAGGTATGTCTCCCTTACCACCTTTCAAACTAGAATGTAGCAGCACTAATCACTGTTGTTATTAGGCATAATTGGGTGTGGCAGTGATGCCGCCGAAATAGAAAACGGGACCTATATTAAAAATACAATTATTAAAAAATTTATCAGTCTGTCGGTTTGTTAAGGTAGTCTCCGGAACTACTATACCTATTTTCACGGTAGTTAATGGCAGATAGCAGATGTCCTAAGAAGTAACCTAAATGGATCATTTTAGGAAATGTAATAATTCGTGTTACTACAGTTTTTTCACGCAGCTAGTATTTAAAACTTAAACAAAACACTAAGAAAATAAGGAAAGGAATCTATTTACCATATTAAGCTTCCACTAGATGTAACAATAAATTACGCTGTGAGGTACCTACTGACTGTGCATAAGCACGTGCGACAGGTTAATTTAAATATTTCAACAGTATGCGTGAAAAATCCTTTAGACTTAACTTGTTGTGACATAATTGTTACGGAAAATAGGTGAACAGGCTTCTAATATGAGAACATGTTTCGTTCTCAGAATCCAAACGTATTCCTTAGTAGTGAATAGTCTTGTTTTTTATGGAAAGAAGAGGCACAAGATTATGGAGTTGGTTTATAAGTGGGAATTACCATTTATGGTCATTATCCATATACAAATGGAATGTTACCTAAAGTCGCCTATAAATGTGATGCTAAGACTACTTTGAAATATCTCGTGTATCTCCCATTTTACTCACTCTCACTCTCTTATCACATCCTTTAAATCTTCTAAGAGAGGAATAGTAGTACTTCTAAGTAGTGGTCGTACCTCCGGAGTCGAACCGTAAAGAGTTCTACGATCTTCATAATAAAGCATACCAAACCAAACCGTACCGATAACTATAAGAAGGATACATAATAAGTCACCCCAATGTAATTCTTACAGATAACGCATCTTTGATTACGCAGGTAGAACGATTCTTAGGTCGATTACTTAAATTGGAGAGTAAGGTATTTGATTAGAGAGGTAGACTAGACGAGTAGGCCAAGATTTTAAACGTCGTGTATCATACATCCTACATAGGTAGCTACCTGTTACCCCGTGTACTGCAGTTTCCAGCAACGTTCACAAGATTACACGTTCTGATTTTCAATCTTTAAGCCGGCTTAAACTTTGTCAAAGACCTACAATGCGGACGGAAAAGCTCAATACGAGTAAGATTCTCTTTCTTAAAATCCCTGCGCTTCGATTTCCAATCATGATTAAATTTTCCAGAAGTACTCGTGACCGTTCTCGTATCGCAATAAACTCTCCGCTTGCTCTGAAACTTTGATTTATTTTGTAATAAAAGTTCATTAGGAATTTGTTCTACAATGAACTACAAACGTAATGGCGATAAATAATTTATCGCTAACACATTGTTCAGTTGTTGATTACATAGAGATTATCGTGGCTTCCGCTTTTTGACTTTGACGTTTTTTTGACGCTTTGAATGTGATTATTATTTATGTAGTTTTCGTTCTTGGCTCTAAAAAAGGTTAAGCATGAATGTTGTAAATCTACGAAGTAGCCATTTTGGTGCACTTTTATTATTGCTGATGATATGGCCATAGCTTAATTTTGTATCGGGGGAGATTGGAAAATCTTCACGACCTTTTTCTCCTTATTAACTTTTTCAAGACCACGAGACTAAACAATTCCACCAACTTACACTATGCCACTGGACAAAAGCAATGTCGGAGGGGGCTTGAACACGACTCCCTAACTACGGGCTACAATACGCCACCTCCACCTAGTACAGCCATGGCACTAATGTGACGCCACTACAAATATTTCTAGAAACACGAGTTGCATTAAGCGCCATGTTGGCTGCTATAATTTGTCTTGAAAAATATGTTAAGATACGGCTATTAGCACATGCTACTATTATTAAACCTATTATTACCTAATGCAAAGATTAATGATTACTCACTAGAGCTGGATTACATTGGAAACTAACTATTCATCTGTGAGTTTATGTATTACATTTATTTTTACTATCCTATATATCATTGCCGTCAAGAGTAATAAAATATCTACGATCGACTGAAATTTCACGTCTGTTGTACCTGTACGGTCAGGATGACATGGTGTGTCGTAGGTGTAGATACTCGTAACTTCAAATTACATTAACTTAAAGGTCATTTACAACTTCAACACAATTTTCTTGCACAAATAGATATAAACTTACGTAGGTCATAGTATAGAGCTATGTGACAGACAGACTGCCAGTAGACGATTAATAATTGGGTTCGTTTTGACTCTTAGAGCACAGAACCCTTTTTCTTCTTTTCGTTATCGTTACACTCTTGGCAGAGCAGTCGTGGTCATTCTGTCACATTATTTTATTTTATGTATTTTTCTTGGGGCCAGTTGTAGCTCGCCTCACGACGGTTCGCTGCTTCTCTCAGCTAGCAAATATTCTGGTACACTAAAACAATGGGCCGCCCACAGCGGAACTCTTTTAATAAACGTAAGAAAAGATTTCCAGCCAAGAATATCAAAAGCAGCGAGACGAGATAAAAGGGCACAAGATATTATTTAGATCTTTGTGTAGCTGTACTTTCATACTAGTGACCTTCTGTTGTGCGTCTATGTTAACTTATAGGACAAAAAACAGAAAAATCTTTAATAATTCAATATTCTAGTAATAGGTTCTAAACATAGGCAACATCACACACCATTTGCGTTATATACTCTTTAGTTTATCTTATACTTTCAAATGAAAGTATACAGACAAAAAAAACAGTATTAAAAATCCGCTTAAATTCAACTTGTCAAAGTGTCCTTAGTAGTTTTCATTTTAAAGTACCTAAGTAGACAGCGCATTAAAGTTTCAGAATAATAAGAACTCCCTTCTTCAATCCTTTTATGAGTTATAAGTTTTCATTTAACTCCGTGCTAAGCTTTATGCCCTAATACATACTTCAATATTTTATGGAAAGAGCGTAAGTAGATTTCTTACGGAATTTTCACGTTTTTCCTTATGTAAATATCGCATGCATGAGCTTAGGAAAGTGAACTTAAAAATGGTTGGTAGATGAGTATTTTTATTTATATTTATATCTGCTATATAAACCGTCCCGACATATAAAAATACGGATCGTAAGAATATAATAAAACACAGTTTAAAGCTTTTAAAAACTGCATATATTCCATAGTTTCTTTTCTTAGTAACAATTGGAAAAATGCCGTTCAGAGATATAAACAGACGAAATGGTAGAAATGGAAATGCTTTTCGCAGCGACGTTTGCGGTGTTAATTATTCTTATTATAAATGTATATTTTAGTCATTTAGTTTACTTGCGGGATTCCGGAATAAAAACTTGTGCCAGAATGGTCTTCAATTGCAGGCATAAAGAAAAGACGTTCAAGTTTAGTCTACAGTGGTAACAGCGTATATTAGATTGGTTTCAAGGTTTTTTCAGTTTAAGACACCTTAAGTTAGTAGAATTTAATTGATAATGTATGTATGTATCTTGTCCGGTTCATTTAAATGCGTACGACGACTTTAAATTATTTTGTTGGACATCACTTTGTTAAGTACTTTCTACACAAAGGCGGCTGTGAGCTAATAAAGCTGTAAAAATTTAAATCAACCATATTTAACATAATTTTCTTGCTTAAATAGAAATGATTTTTTTAACAAGATATACAAGATACTTGCAAAAATAATGCTGGTATGTCTTCACATACCTTTGAAAACCTTTTTTTAAGAACTTTCCTATTTGTAGATCTCCTGGCGACGATTTGAACATTAATGCAACTGATAATTAATTTCTAATATGCATACTACTTTCAAAGAACAGTTATTAGGATTCTAACCTTGGGCTCCCTAATAGAGTAGCCGAGATTCATGCTAATAGGCTACAATCTACTCTTATAGAACCATAGATCGCTATCTTGTAAGTCATCTTTCTATCACAGCATCGTTTGGTGGCAATAACAAGTTGAATGCGCTCGTTTTTCGTTTCAGTCAAGAAATAAATAATAAGGCGTCCTTTTAGCGGGATATCGTCTGCCGCCTTTGAATAGGATGTGCATCAATGGAACGTTTTCTTGGGAAGGTAAAGAGACGGGTTTATCAACGGGGATTTATACTGGAAATATATGATATATTTTGCTTAAAAATCCTTTGTAGCTCAACTTCAGAGGAACCCTCGCTAGACTTATATGTACCTAACTAAAGCAGCGTTGCTTTGTTCAGATTTATAGGATATGGTGAGGGAGACATATTTATCCGAGGCGTTCTAACTTGGTCCTCAAGGGTCACAACGCATCTGTGGCAGACCTTAGGTAGGAATCTAATTTTATTTGGGGTTGATTAAAGATATCTATCGGCAGCAAGTGAAGTGCATGCTCATTTGCTACTTCCATATTATGCAAAAAGTCGCTTTATAACTTTACTATATATTAACTAAACAAGGTGGCTAAGTGTTCAAACTTTTTGAAAAAACATGATAAGTACGTTTTAATTAAAGTTAAATAAAAGCTTGTCATTAACATATTTGCTTAAGTATACATTTTCTTTGGAAATTTATTCATAAATTTTCAGTAACATAAAATCTTTTCCAAAAGGAAACTCAAGTGGCTATGGGAACAAATTCCAGTATATTTTACTAGCAAAAATGTATTCGATTTTTACCTACGGATCACCGTTTCGCCTAAGAGGCCACTTGAGCTGAAATATTTACGGTTTAACTTAGAGTTCGTCATTCAAACTAATTTTATTCAAAATATATTATTTTTCGAAAGCAATTTCTCGTTTGTTTTGTTTAATTAGTTTCTGCCATGCAAACACGAATTTTGCAACCACAGTTTTTAAGAAAAAATGTATCATTGCAATATTTCTAGTAATATATAACCAAACAAATTTCAAATGACACAAAGTTGATGACTTGCGCCTAGCGCTGCTAATAAATGAACAGAGCGCTATTGATTGCATTGCTTTTGTTCTGGGAAAATTATTTTACAAGCGAGCCTGTTTTAGTTCCACAGAATAAAGAGAGAAGTCCCCAGCGTAACATATATTAGTGCTGAATCGAAATATTAAGAAAGTATTAAACCGATATCTTAATGTTATATGAGATAATAAATGAACCGTTTTTTTGGTTACGGGGGAAACCAGCAAGGGGTACTTATGTGGGATTTTTACCTACTGAACCCCCCTTAATGGCCGTCCTCATCGTTATGCATAGGACTCCGGAATCTTTGAGCGAGGATCCCCTTTCAGGCGTTTCCCGGGATAGTTTTCAGTTCATTCCCCATCGCCAAAAACTGCCACTAAGATGAAAAAAAATTGTTTTGAGTTTGAATTCCATGTATGGGGGCCCCCAAAATTCAATATATTCTTTATATTTGTACATAATTCGGAAAGCGATTTACAGAATACACTTAACTACCCATTTTAACTCTGTAGTCTTAATAGTTTCCAAATAAATTGGCTGGGACATAGGGACAGACGGACAAACGTACAGACGGACATACAGACATGACGAATCTAGAAGGGTTCCGATTTTGCCATTTGTCATTCATGAACTTGTTAATAATACATGTTGGAGAGGGGGGACGCCTTAATAAAAACCTTGTATTTTGTAGGACAAATATTTTCTCGCTTTATTCAGATAATTATCTTGAGAACGAACAAATAAAAATTCGTCAAATCGACATATTCTATCCCGACTACCTCTATTAGCTACCATTTACCAATACTGTTGTAAGAAAAAAAGTTGGGCGTCTAGTCAAAATTAAGCTATTTACCAAAAATCTGCTTGTTAGTAATCAATGGTGAAAATTGTTCTAGGTATCCCGTATTAAAAACAGAAAACTCAATCAAAAACCCTTTCAAGAGGCGTTGGTTATTGCCCTGCAAAATAGCTCCAACATTTTTCTTCTGATGGATTTTTTTACGTTAAATTTCCTACCAAAGACAAAATTACAGACCAGGTATTGCAAGCCAAAGGTTTTAAAAATACGACCAGTATTTAAAATGAATGTCAAAGCATTTTTCGCTGAAATTGCTATTTACAAACTGTTGCTTGGTCATTTTAAATTTAAAATAATATTTGTATTTCTGAGTTCCATTCGCTATTCGTTCCCGTCTGATTGAGAGGCGATTGCAACTGCGATGGAATAAAAAACAGTAAATTACTTTTGAATAATTACTTTTTATGGAAAAAAATAAACGTAAGTACTATATATTTAAAAAATCTCTACGTTCTGTATTCGATGTTAAAAATGTTATGTGTTAAACATGTTGAAGGTGGTAGAATCCTTTGTGGTTCGACTCCGACAGCACCTCCACCATGCCTATTTCTGCCTAATAACAACAGTGTTAAGCTCTACTGTCTTCTGGTTTGAAGGGTGTAAGGGATACTTACTTATCCGAGGCATTCCAATTTGGTCCTCAGGACTCCTCAGGTCCTCAGGACTTCAGACAGGATTCTAGTCTAATTTCGGATAGATTACAGGTGTCCATGGGTGACAGTTGCCACTTACCATCAGATTTGCTACTCCATCATATATATAAAAAATGAAAAAAGGCAAGCCCATATCCTTCCTTATAAGATTCCTTATTCAGATATCAGAGGTGTAAAATTCAGTTTTCAAAATAAGCTGTCGTAATAATCGTTGAAAAGATCGGATGATTTTTATACGTATACCCATTATGTATACGAATTGTGGTTCTTTCAGGCATCTAATTTAATTGTAATGATGATGTAAATGGAATACCACAATATCATGCATGCGATATAGAGAAACTCCTTAGCATGAAGTTAGCGAGGTCATTATTATTTAGGTGCCTGCATATAATACATATGTATTGCACAGTCAATAACGTGTTTAAAAAGATCAAACAAGGATTCATTTCCACTTAA
>DWRA01004430.1:0-10855 GCA_018250295.1 Spathilepia clonius
AATAATCTCGCTATCATGTCAATCGAACATGAACTAGTTGATACTAATGATTTTGAAAATTTGTGTACTGTGTTCTGAAATCTGAAATTATTTTCACCATTTTAAAGGGCATCAAGTCCCAAGCTGCACCAGGCAGCAAATACTCTAGCAACGCCGCTGCGCAGTACACAAATAATAGAGTATTAGTAACGGGCGTAAGACTTTAAAAATAAGTGAATAGAACTGATTTTCTTTGTAGCTAATTACAGATGTCAATAGGCGACAGTGACACTTTTTTCATTCTTATTTGAGTCTATGACAGAAAATATAATGGTTTATTTTTTAATTCAATACATCGTCGTTCAATACAACTCTTTGCTGTCCTACTGCAGAGCACGGGTCTCAAAGTATTAGGGATTAGGCCATAGTGGAGTTGGTAGATTCAGACACCTTTGAGATCTAACATCCCAGGTGTGTAGATTTCCTCACGATGTTTTTATTCACCATTATAGCAATTGATAATTAATTTGTAATATGTACATAACGTCGAGAAATTAGAGGTGCTTGGGTTTTCAACGTCGGACTCCTCGATTGAAAAGCCGTGATTCAACCACTAGGCTATCACTGCTATAGCCTGATGGTACAATTCAATACATGTAAGATATTTATTAAATTTGATGTAATTTTTAATACTTTAAAATAGTTGATCGGATTTTAGCAATATTGGATAGGAGAAATAAATAGTCAATATCAAGTAAATGTATTTTTATTTTCGTTCACATCATACTGTCCCTAATAACTCATTTGTTTGCTTTATAAAAACATATCTGTAACAACATGATTAACTAACCCTTATATATACGTGTATCAATGTATAATTAACATAACGTTTAAAAATGATATGGTACATTGACTAGAATCGAAATGATAATTACGCTTGAGATTACAAAATATTGTTGGTTATATACGGTTTCGGTAAATGGAGCTATTGACTAATAAATGCGATACTGTCTTTATATAGGAATACTCGGATTTGCAAATGTACTCAACTAATATTCTAATGGACTCTTCAGTTTGACGTTTGTGGTTAAAAGCCTGGTATTTGGCGATAGAGCGATTGTATGGCATGTCATAGGAAGTCTGTTTTTTAACAAAAAACTGTAGACCGAATAGATTAATGTAAGATATTCTGGTATTACATCAGACACATACACCTTATGGAAAGATACTTTTACGATTGTTATTGGTGTTTCTATGTGGCCCCCTGGTCCGAGCGTGCACTCTTCCCTGGCATATGTTAAGTTCGTTTGTACTTTAGAAATACTGCAATTACTAGCCTATTAGATCCCTAATGTCAGTTATTAATAATCTATCCAATGTTTCGCCCACTAAAGATTGACGCTTGACAACTGCATACTAGATATTGTCAAATTTTGATCTGTGGTAGGCAAAATTTGGATTTTTTTATTGTATTGAAGTAGCATGCGAGCATGTAGTCCACCTTATGGTGCCAGTGGCCACTGGCATCTATGATTAACCCCAGATAAGATTAGAGGCGTACCTGAGATCCACTACAGATGCATTGCTATCCTTGAGGACTAAGTTGGAACGCCTCGGGCAAATAAGTCTTCCTTACCACACCCTTCAAACCAGAAAACAGGAGCGCTTAACACTTGTTATTAGGCAGAAATAGATGTGGCAGTAGTGCCGGCGAAGTCGAACCTCAAAAGGTTTAACCACTATCAAAACAGATTGAGCATTAATATTGCGCGTTAGTATTTAGTCACTTCTGAGGCGATGCAATGGAATTTGCGCATATGATAAGATTTAAATTATTTGAACCTCAATTAGGGTAATTTCTATGACATGCCATATCCTGTATATTCAAGGCCCTCGCAATGTGGATATTCTATTGACAAACGGAACTATTGTAATTCATGAAGACACCTGTCGAACTAAAGTTGTTCTCTACTGACCACTACGTAATGTTTGATTGACTAGTATAAGATATTGTGTCTAGATTATATAAAATAGATCTCAATTAAATATAGGGCAGTCTTCGTTGGAATTACGAAAGTGAGTCAACGTAAACGATTGTAAATCATTATAAAACACACAATCCATTCGAATATGTGCCGTCGAATACAAAAAGTCGTGTCAAGTGTTCAACACTTCAAAGTAAAGCTACGCGATATAGTTTTAATGTACATTGTAAAGTTAACTTCCTGCCGTATTCACCAAAAAACTATATAGGTAAGTGTATTGTCTTGTGTTACTGTTTGCTGAGGATTGTATAATATTACTAATGCAATATTTAGATACTCGGCGAGTACAGTCGAATAGTACGTGAATATTCGGATATAATTGGTGCTTGCCACTTATATTCGTTCGTTCACAACGCGTTTTCGGGTTATTGCACGAATCAAAGGATTATGAGTCTATACGTGCGCGGTGTTTACATATTCGTCAATTTTCGGCAAGTTATTTGTCTAATTGCTCAAGAGTGTCTAAATATTGCATAACGTTTGATTAATTTACATTACGTACATGATATTCCCCGCGTTCCACTTGACGTTCACAACATCCGGTTGTTTGTTTGACTATTTCAAGTCATTTGTTAAGCGCGGTAGGTGTGGCCGTTTAGTGGAACGCCGCCATTATGTTCACTGCAATCTTTTACGCGTATAATCAACGTCGTACCAATTATCTTAAATTAATTTATTGATTACTATTTATTGTTTCGTATTACCTGTTAATAATGGTGTATATTTGTGCTATAAATTGGCTATTGGAGACAGTCAGTAACAAAATGTTTATTTTAGCTACTATCGAGTACATGTTATCGTAAATGTTACAATGAATAAAAATCGTACAAACTGATTTATTTCGTTGGAACTAATATTAATTTATTAACACCGTAAACGAAGTAATTGAATACTTTTGAAACTGTTATTTATGTCATTTTACGCAGTACACAGTCCTTTTTTAAAAGAATCTGTAAAAGTTGTAATACATCGGAAATAAACGCACGACTCTAAATTGACTTTAATCGGATTCATCAGAATTTACTTTATTACGTAGGTTAAGAAAAAATGAAGTATTTTTTCTTTAAAGTAATTCTTTTTAAGGACGCATTACGCAGTTATGTCAATCTGATGTTAACTAAAATGAATTTTGTAGGCATTACTTCCCATATGACTTTTTTGTCTTATGCCTTACTATCAATACTTCGTTTATGATATATTAATATTACAAATGATTTTAAATTCTGTATTGTAACATGTTTGTGATCTTGTTTCTGACTGTATATAAACATATCACCAGTACATACTTATATTAATTTCGATTATTTTAACATTTGTAGTGAAGTGTTAGTGGTAACAATAATATATAGTTATAGACATTTCACAATGACAGTAATGTAACAAGAGAATAAAATGTTCGGCGAAGTATTTATTGGCTATTCGTGAAAACATTGAGTTTTATGACTAATATAAATAGGGGTAAGCGCCGAAGAAGGAAATGTGAAGGCGACATATGAATATTTATTGTGCAAATATCACTTATCATTTATTTGACATGTTTTAAAAATATGATGCAGTTATTTTATCTCACAGTTAAATCGCGTTAGGATCAGATTTTTTTTTCGTCATTACAATCATTACAATTATTTGTTCTTAAAGGGCAGGTTTTTAAAAATGTGCTACTTTTAGCTTTCGCTCGCTTTTACAAGTAAGTTTTACGTTATGTTGGAATTCCTAACCCCCAGGTTTCATATATTGAGGGTGGGGGTGGTATTATGATTTTACTAAGTACTGTCCAAATTGAGGTCGGTCCCACCTTTCATTTGCTTTAAACCCAAGGTTTTCTAGGTGTTTAATATCTAACTTATTGTTGAGAACAAAAATCGTAACCACACAGAATCAAACGTGAAAAAGTAACACCATACTAAAATCTTTAGCTGAAAAAAAACATATTGGACGAAAATTAAACGGCTGAACTAATTTTCATCAAGTGTAGCTGAAATCCACATAATCCAGCCTTCAAATATATAACACATACAACTAGGTTCACGCTTCTTACTTAAAATAATACTGAATTAAACTTTTGTATGGTTAACGTTAAAATAGGCAAGTCACATGAAAACTACAGTAACTGTGAGATAAACAACCAACATAATATAATGTTTCCTTTCTCCGACAGTAACGAATGTATAATTATTTATATTTGTGTTCGATATTAAATAGACAGTGATAAGATTTGCCGATGAAAACGATTTGTTTCCATAAACTTTACAATAATCAACCAATCCATATTTAATTATTGGATATAATTTTTCAATCGTATCCATAACTAGTTTTAAGACTTTGGTCAATAAGGCATTAAGTTTAAAATACATATATTATTATTTATTTTTAATTATTGTTCTCCTTAATTTTATATTCGATACGTTTACACATTTAATTACAACAATATTTACAGAGCGACAGCGTCGGATTCAGAACCTAGCTAGACTCGTTTTGGAATATTATGGACAAATTACAGTACAAAAAGGGCATCGAACATGTTTCTTTGGGACCTGGTATAATTACAAGTTCCGCCATTTTGAAAAACAAAATATTATAAAAAATCCGCGTTCAGTGACAAAACATGTCAATAGATGGATCAAGTGATTACATTAAAAAAGTATTGAGTGATGAAATGTTGTAAATAGATATACCTTCGGAGATATTTCAGTTCAAAATCGTAGAATTTTTTGTAATAATTTTCTTTTGTGGACGAATACTTTTTAGCATTAAGTCTGCCTATTGTAGCACAATTAATTTTTGTGGTCAATAAAGAATAAATAAATCAATAAATAAATTACAAATTAATCCAGGGCGGAACTTGTAGTAATGCCACTAAGGTTAGATGCCCTTTGTCCATTATATAACGAATAATTGGATTACACAGTACAAAAAAGATTGTTACGTGGCACTAAGGTACTCGTCTCGGCTATATCTACCTATCTACAATGTATGTACATTACTATAGTTAAAATAGTATTCCGACTAGATTTGGCAACAGGTAAGAAAATTGTAAAGTGTAAAGCGCACTATGGGCAGTTTACATTCAATGCAAGTACATGATCACAGAGTACTTGGAAAATATATCTATGAACATTTCGTATTAACAATAGCGCATTCTCATAGGCCTAGATTAATAAATATGATCGTAAAGTCATAAAATTTGTCACGTTTAGTCATTTCGTTGTCCAGCAACATTGAAGACTAATTATGTATATTTTTATATTATTTTAGTCACAAATTTCATATTGTGAACTATGACGTCACAATGTCCAGGCATGACGCCTGGTCTATAGTTAAAACATGAACAGTTTCTCAAGCATCGTCAGAAAGAAATATGAAAATATTCTTCACATGATTTCCCGCCAAAGTTTGTTCGTGCTTAGGTCAAAATTCCGCAACTTTAAATGATGACGAGAGAGTAGGAAATGACAATCAATTTAGAGTTGCGAAACTATAAACATTTGTTTATCAAAAGACGAACAAATTTTTGGCAAGCAAGATCCTTCGAGAAACTGTTCTTGTGTTAACCAATTTTAGCCAACAATATCGAATAGAATTTTAAAGAATTCAAGTCAAAAGTCAAATATGTATAGAAGACACAGGAAAACTATTCCATATCATATTTACCTTTACCCCTAGAATGATATTACATAATTAGAATATATAGAAGTGTTAGGTAAACATACTTTGAAATGACGCGATGCGAGAGCGTTCTAAGAGCGTTACCAATTTATCATCTTGAATTAGTAAGTGAAAGAAAAAGACCTTTGAAACCGTCGAAGTTAAATTGTGTATGTGAAATATATCGCGGGTGTCCTAAGAGTCAAAGAGACCAGAGGACAGAAACCAATTGATGTATTATTGAGATAAAACCAGCTATTCATTAAACAAAGTTAATCAGTATCTGGAAATTTCATCACCTTTCCACCTCCTTCCTATTATCCTTGACTTTTGAGACACCCTTTCTTGTTCTTTTATATATGACAGATCTAAACGCGGTAGAAAAGGAGAAAATGATGCATCGTCGTCTAATTCAAAAGTTGATATGGAGTTTAGTTTTCCTTGATTGATTCTCAGACGTTGATCTGGAACGCCTCACGTGCGACCTTAGGCTCCGCGTGCGGCGCGTGCGGTGCGTGTCCGCTGCGTTTACGTCGGTGGTGGCCCTCGCACTCCGTGTCGTCGGAGAACCGCGACGGCGGGTGGATGTGGTCGTTGAATGACGGGTAGTTGGATATACTGGAGGCAAATTTGTTCTGGGGTAATCATCACTTTTAATTGTAACTTGTAATAATTATTTATACTTAATTTCGTTGATATTGATACATTTGTTGAAGACTGTATGTTCATATAGAAATATGGTTTGAATGTTGAAATGTCGATATATAAATATGTTACAATTGTGTAGTAGTTGGTATACGTAACATTATTTTACCGTTACTTATCATGATTGTTAATTTAAGTAGTAAATAGTTAAATAATATGTTAAATTAAAAATTAATACCTTTGTAATCAAAATGTTTCTATAATTATAAATTCAAGATTGTTCGTATTATTGACGTACTTATTATTCTGTATACTTTTTTCTATGAAATAGTTGTGTATAAGTTCTTGATTAGAAGTAGATAATAAATACATAAGTAGATTAAGTATTGCATATTAAAAAAAATAATGTAATTAATGTAATTTAATAAAAATTGTGGTTATATTGTTTTAAATAAATTTGTAAACGTAAACGTACTTTTTTAAACATAATTAGGTCCATCTTAAATTCTAGTTTTGTAGTCGATAATAAATTTTAAAATAATGAACTGATGCGGGTTAAAATGGTAAATACTAATGAAGTTTTTTAGGTCTAATGTATTTTTAATGAAAATGATAATGATTGATGACGATTCTCTTACTTCAACAGAAATAACATGTAATTTTCTACATTGTAACAATAAAGTCACCTTTTGCCTATGACCCGTAGTAGATCGTATTGGTTTCCTGCTGTAGCCTTGTGCAAAAAAGCCTAGTACGCTAAAATGAAACCTCAATGAGGTCGACAAATTCGACTTGTGATGTGATAATCCCTTTAAAAATAGTAAATAACCTTTGTCGAATCAATTATCAACAGGTCAGTCGACAATCGTGTCAAGTCATTTCACTTTAGTGTTCTACGCTTACTGATGATGTTAGGATAAAAGTGATTATGAGGAGGTCGTCTGAAAGCTTTGTATAGATCGAGTCTATACTGTATGCCAAATTAATGTGCTAGTGAGTAAAAAATTGACCGTATCTGACACTGAGTGCTCCTAGTGGATAAAATTGGTAGATGCTCTCCCCTTTAAGAGATAATAGAGAAATTACCTGACTAATCTCGATGTAGCAGCTTTAGCTGCTAGAAGACTGCTAGAAGAACGCCCGGGGCACGTGGCGAGCGCTCCCGCCTTGTCCTTGCGCGAGGGGAGAGCCTTGACCACCGCGCCACCTACTAAGGTCTCCGAGAGATGATGATGTTTCATGTTTGACGGTAGTTCATTTCTGTCGGAAGTGGAAGTGATGATGGTGAAGTTACCTGAAGGTGGTCTCGTCGTTGTGGCTGCTGTAGCCGCTGGAGGACCTCACGTGCCTCTTGCCGAGCGCGCCCGCTTTTCCCTTCCGCGATGGGAAAGCTTTTCGCACAACGCCGCCCACAGAGTTCTCTGATGACGACGAGGATTCTTCCCGCTCGACGGTTGGATCTGGTGCAACAGTTAGTGAAAAATTACCTTTAGTCGAAGAATTAGTGCTTGACCGTTTGTACATAAGTGTAAATTGCATACGGTAATACATATAGATATACTTTACATACGCGTTATGATTGTACTTTGTTTTTTGAAGCTGACTAAATATTTAGGTAATTTAATAACGAGTTAAATACGATGTGTGACTGCTATACTTGCTATAATTATTGAGACGTCGTTCGTGTTTTTCACGGGACCAATATGGCCTGGTTGGAAAATCCGACAAACTAATTGGAACGAATCGTCGCTGATATTACTGGTAACATCTGAGATAGGCTACTTTTATTCCAAGGTTGCTGTGAAGATCATCATCTTGGAAGCTTTTACAATATAATGTGGTCGATTAAGCGATAGAAGAAGAGTTTACAGGAACTTCCTTAAAGTTTCAAATTTGTCTACGATCAGAGACAACCGCGATAGCACAATATTTTTCCGGAAATTTTCCAAAAGTTCCGGATGGGTCCATTATGGTCAGCTAGTCAACCGCGATAGCACAATCTGTCAACGTTGCAAGGTTTTCGATCGATTCAATGTCAGCTAGGAACACGCACGCCGTAAAAGTTTTGATTCGGTCACCGACCTAGTCAATCGTTATGGTACAAGAATGTTCCGGAACGTTGCAAAAGTTTGGGATCCGTCCGATATATTAGCAACTAACATAATACAAAAACTTCAGGAACGTTGCAAAAGTTTTGGATCCATCTGCGATCTCGACAACCGCGATAGTACAAAAAAATTTAGAAACTTTGGAAAAGTTTTGGATCCATCCACGATCTCATCAACCGCGATAGTACATGAACTTCCAGACACGTTAAAGTTTGGATTGATCCACGTTCTATTCAAACGCCACAAAAAATCTGATCCGTCCACGATCTCATCAATACAAGAACTTCCAGACACGCTAAAGTTTCGTTCCCCGGTCTATTCAACTAAAGTGTTTACAAGCGGCGGGGTGCGCGTGCCGCAGCCGCGCGGCGGGCTCGCTGTCGGAGTGCGGCGCGCTGGCGTCGTCGCTCGCGTCGTCCTCGTACTCTGTAATGGGCAGGTGCAGCGTTAGTATCTTCTTCACCTCCGAGTCCGTCGACCCCAAGTTGTCCGACTCTGCAATGCAAGTGGCGGGTTACGTCGTTGGAGATGCACTCGTGATTGGTGAAGCTGCTTCGATTGCACGAAAACGAATCTGTCAATGTGTACTGTGTGTTTTTTGTATAGAGAAATTATTTCAGTAGAATTCTTATCATTGTTGTCTCACATAACAATTTTATTTCTTTACTTGATAACCGATAACGTTTTTCTAATTCATTTATTATCTTTTTTGTCGTTGTACGTATCTTATGAGATATTTAGGATTTTCTTGTTTTGTTTATTAGAATTTTCCATTTTTGTTATTCAGTCTGAATTTATTATTAATTACAAAACGGAGATAATTACAAATCATTTGAAAATAGGAGCAACAGATTCATTTTCGTGTAATTACTGGAGCAGCACAAAGCACATGACACATGAGTAGAAAATATTGTGTTAAAATGTTAGAAAGTGTGAGTGTATTGTTCATGGCGAGTAACAGATGTTATGAGACAATGACAAAGATAGCAAAGGGAATGCATTTCAACATTTACAAGCTTTGGGATTGATCAGGGTAGCATTCATTACTAAAGCATCATGACAATTATGAGACAATCACTAGATACGTTATACGAAAACAAACATCAATATTGGAGGTAAAATACGATACATTATGTGCATGCTTACCTTTATAAATTACAACACCAGTTACGCTCCCAACAGGTTGCATAAAAGGCGATCAATTTGTCAAATTTGAATTCCAATACTTAAACATAAATGGGTTAAAGTAAAGTTAATTAATAGAAGGTGCATTCTACGTAAAATAAAACTAATGTAGCTAACTACTTATATATAAGCTCGGTTAAAGACCGTATGGCAAACTGAGGCAAGAAAGAAAATCTCACCTTGGCTTTCCGAGTGAGGATCTCGAAGTCTGTTTCCTTTTCTTCGTACTTTTGTATATTCCGGTTCTTTACCCTAAAATAACATATATTTCATTTGAATATATCAATTGTTAAAAAAAATATTGTTGTAATATACTGGTCCTAAGATAATACCTTGGTGTATTGTAAAACCTATTGAATGTCGTTTGTTTTTTGATTTACATTTCTTTGCATGTTTGTTAACTAGATTTTACTGTATTTAGAGATTTTTATGAATTAGATATCGTGAGCTTAGTTATGAATCCAAAGCTTTAGAAAGAACAAAATATCCAAAAAAGGAAGCATACCTTATACTTATCATTTTGCTTCAGATCATGATACACGAAGGATCCTCGGACAGAATGATACGGTCCGCTGTATACATTTCCACTATAGCTGCTCTCGCTATATGCGCTGGGCTTCGTCAGTTGGAAGGTCGCGTATGGACAGATGTCTTCTATGTATTCTGTAAAATTTGTCCAGGTATAGATTTCTTTCATTACGTTAATTTCATTTTTGAATATATTTTATGTAACTTGTATATTGTTTTTTTTTTAGGATTAAAGTTGGCTTACGGTATCGCAGACTCAAATTATTGACTATTTTTCTAACAGTGTGTTTTTATCAGTTGTAGGTATATGTGTCTATTATTCTTAGTTTTGAATATAGTATAAACTTTGACATTAATCGGCAGATTACCTCAAGAGATAAATGCAGAGGCTCTGTTACAATCGGACCTACTTATGCAAACAGGAACCAATTCACACACATGCCAAAACCATTAAAAATGTTGATGATTTTCAACAACATTATATTTCTATATAAAGAACAAATTATTTTACGCAATATTCTAAATAGATTTTATTTAATAAAATAACCTAAAATTTTACAGTGTACACAATTTTGACAAAAATTAGTTTTTCTCCAAACTGTCACTGTGTGGGTTGATTTGCATAAGTAGGTCCAATTAACACATGTTGTGATCATTCGAGAAACGTGATATTTCTCACATGCTACCCATCAAGTTCTACCATCCCACGCTGTTGCTCAC
>DWRA01004431.1:0-10853 GCA_018250295.1 Spathilepia clonius
AGTTTTTTTTTTAAATAGATTAAGCCAAGTTTGTAAAATTAGTATTGTAACCACTGGTAAACTGTTTTAATATATTAAAAAAAAAACCAGGAAAAAAGGTTTCTAAAGTGCACTCACTTGTCCTGCTATCCCATACTAACAGTTTATCTCCTTCACATGACGACACAGCTAAAGCATTCTCAGCAGTTGATACAGACAGGATTGCATTCGTATGTACTTCATGTGCTTTGGTCGGGGCCACAAAAGCAACTTTCAACCCACTTTGAACATGCTTCACTACTAAATTTAAACTGCTATGTGTAATGTATTGGTAGTCCTGTGGCAGGTTTATTTTTATTTTCCCATCAGTTTTATTCAACGACGTTGTTATTGTTCCGGAATCGCTAAGTTTATTCCGATATTTCGAAGTTATCCATAATTGTGCTTTTGGTAATCTGTAAGTTTTAACATTAAATTAGGTGGATTTTAAATTGAGTTTTTAGAATAAATTTATGGTAAAAAATATGGCACATTTATGGTATGTTGCATGTATTTTTAATTTTACCTGATCACATCGTTCCAATCACACTGAATAGCAACAACAGGCAAATTAGACATAGTAGAAAAAAATTACAATATTTTATTTATTATGAGACCACACTGAATATTTTAAAAAATAATAAGTATTTCTGTACTCTATGTGAGCTGTAATATTACTGCTTTCTGGATTATTATTGTCTTCGCTTGCTGGTAAACAATGACGAGTTAAATAAATTTGATATTTTTTATTTTAAACTGACAGCTCCAGTTTGGCAGATATTTGACACATTTAATAATATCTGTGATATTCCTTCAATTGTCTGTGATTTTGAATCACAGACTACTTAGCTGCTAAGTAATATACTTTCCTCGGTACGTAAATAATAGCTAATTTAAATCTTCAAATCATTTATGCCTCAGAGCAAAACGGCTTTTGGGATGAAAAATAAAAAAAAAATACTATAAATATTTGTTTATTAAAATTTGACTTTCCTCAACATTTTTCTTTATTAGCGTGGCAGCACTAAATTCTATAACTTGTAAGATTGCCAGACATTATTTTTTCCTTCATTTTAGGTAATTTAATGTTGTCGTAAGGAAGGTTATTTAATATAATTTAAACTAATTACCTTAATAATAATAAATATGCAAACAATAAAAATAAAGGGACTCAAATATACCCATGAAATAACTAAATTGATACACTAATTAATCTCAAAAGTAAAGATACAGTTGCAAGAAGTTGATATCAAAACATCGAAAAAATGTACAGAAAGTATATAAAGCAAATAATATGGAATTAGGGAGAAATTAAATATATACATAATAAGAAATAATTATCTGGAGTTTTGATTTATAACATTTAATTCAACCATCAAGGTTGGAATTAATGTAGCGGTTGTCAGCCGGGATCTGCCATGCACGAGCCACCGACTTTATTTACTCCCTGGTTTAAGAAATGAGTTCAAATATATTTCGAAGTAGCTGAAAATAAGAAATGAATACATTACATTCTCACTAGTATTCCACTGTTTCTATTGTTTTCGTTGTAGTATTCCATTAAAAAGGGTTGTTAAGCAGTGAAATAAAATGCCACTTGAACTGTTTCAGCCTAATTCAACCCTTTCAATAATCCCCCCTACAGGACAAGGAGATATTAAAATTATTAAGTTACCGTTATTGAGTGATCGTTAAATTTTTAGCCAATGGATACGGAACTCCAAATGCAGTATATTGTCATAAATAATATTAACTTACATTATAAAAAAAATGATTTAACATTCATATTACATTACGAATCTTGAAATACGCACGAGCCATTTTAAGTGACCGAATAAATAGCACATTTTGATAGAAGGACACATTAATTACGAATTGTGTTCTGTGGAATATATTGAGCATAATATTTATTTAGAGGTAATGCTGATTATTGTTGATGGATTGGCAACACAGTAAGCTATAATATAGATAATTTAATAATATAGTATAGTCTTTAGTCTATAGTTCCATACTCTATAGTGCTAGTGTATTTGGACTTGAGTATTTGTGTAGTGACTGATTAATTTTAGCGTACTAATTTGTCGCTCTTTAATATTCAATAAACTATTGAGTGTCCTGTGAATCGTACATTACATATACAAGCCTGGCTTAAAAAGTGATGTCATGTTATACTAAATTAATTTATAAAAATGCATTTTTCAATTCCTGACTTACAACAGTTCCGTGACGACAATGGGATCACTTACACGGTACATAATCTTAATCATTTAGCTATTAAACGCGGAGACAAGGCTTATTTGTTTACATTGGATCTTACGCTTACGTATAAGCTGCATAGGCAGATAAATATTTGTATATTTTATTGATTTTGAGATGTAAACAGTGACAGCTGTTTACTACATTTGTTTTATGTGTATTTGCTTTAGGGCTACAATATATACATTGATGGCGTGTTCCACTGCACTGCCCGTTACAAGCAGCTGCTCAGCTTGCACGAGCAGCTGCAAGCCCACCACTCCTACTACAAGTTGCCACAGTTTCCGCCGAAAAAGTTGTTCCTCACAAGTTCACAGCTGGAAGAGCGAAGGATCTTATTGGAAAAATACATACAATTAGGTAAATGAATATACTTTTGTATAAAATTAACCTTTTTTTTTTAAATCGTTTATTTTTTTAATCATCTATTTTTTCTCGCTTTTTTTAAATCACAAAAAATAATGTGATTAAACTTTTTTTGCAGTTGGTCAAAATCCTGTTCTTGCAAATTCGGATATTCTCATCACGTTCCTGTTCTCAGCGCAGCAAGAGACGCACAGTGTGAAAGTACATGAAGTAGACATTGAAATATTACTGATGAACGGTTACAGAATACCATTGTCCGTATCATCGACCGATTCATCCAACACAGTCTTAGATATTGCTTGTAATTACATTAACTTGTCAAAAGATTTGACTAAATACTTCTCGTTATACTTATTCAACTGGAGCTGTGCCAAAGACGGGCAACCTGCCTTGAAAAAGCTAGAAGAATATGAATCTCCTTACATTTCTCAAAAGTATGTTAGACCTGAAGACAAAATCGTGCTTCGGAAAAGGTAAGATTACATTCCACATACTTAACGTCTTAGATGAGTCCCGATTTTTGCCTTCAATGCTTCTGCCTTAGTAGACTGAGCATAAGTCAATTTCGATCCGGTGTATCTTTCATGGCAAATAGAGGTAGATTGATACCAACTACCTGAGCTATAAAAGAATAAGCTGAATCTATTGGATAGATGGAAGATATAATCCATCATAGTGGGACCAATTAGGACAGGCATACATAGCATGTATTAAAATCAAAATAATTTTACAGGTTGATGGATAGAAAGAAATTATTTTCAAATGTATTATTGCATTACTGTTATTAAACATTTTCAGTTATTGGGATCCATGCTATGACCATGACATGATGACTGACAGGGTCTCGTTAGATCTGCTGTATTTACAAGTAATAGAAGACATAGACTTGGGCTGGATTACGGCAGACCCTCAAACAAAGGACATTCTGAGGTCGTATGAGGCAAAGAAACAAAAAAGAGAGGTGAGACATAAAATAATATTACTAATTTTTATCTATGTGTTGTGTATGAGGAAATTCATTACTAAGAATTTTCATACTGAATGTAGCTAATAATTACAAATAAGTTGTTTTGATTGTTAAATAACTGAAAAAGTTCTTAGTTTTCCAAGGTTATGATGATATTAGTGATGATTCATTATTATCTTATCTTCTTACTTAGTATTATAATCACAAAATCTTGTGAGGATGCATGGATGTTTGTTTCTCTTTTACGAAAAAACATGTGAAAGGAATTACATGAAATTTGGTACACAGGTAGTTTATAACCTAGACTAACACATAGGATACTCAGTTGTGGAAATTAAAGCCCATACAGGTGAAGCCACATTCAAAAACTAGTAATAATATATATTTATACTAAGTTATTGTGTCATCATCAACCCATTACTGTCTTGCTGCTGGGCATGTGTCTCCTCTCGGAGTGGGGTTAGGCCATAGTCTACTGCGCTGGCCAAGTGCGAATTGATAGACATCACACACTTTTTGAGAACCTTTTTTTTTTCAAAGAACTCAAGTGTGCAGGTTTCCTCACGAGTTTTTCCTTCACCGTTATAGCAAGTGATAATTAATTTCTAATACACACATAACTTCGAAAAATCAGAGGTGCGTGCTTGGGGTTTGAACCTCGGACCCCTCGACTGAGAGGCCGTGATTCCACCACTAGGCTATCACTGAAAAATAAGGTATTATTAGCCTTTTCCAACAATCTATCGAATCTTTATTGATTTTGGCAGAAACTTTTGGCATCGTATCTGCATTTTGTTTCATAGGCTGCTTGTTGATTAGTTTTTCAACGCAATGGAAACTTTTTTGAAAGGTAGAACCTTTTGTGATAAAACAGTGATAGCCTAGTGGTTAAATCATGTTCTCTCAGTCGAGGGGACCGAGGTCCGAACCCCAGAAATCTGATTTTTCGATGTTATGTTCGTATTACAAATTAATTATCACTTGCTATAACGGTGAAGGAAAACATCGTGAGGAAACCTGCACACTTAAGAGTTCTATGAAAAAAAAAGTGTGTGAAGTCTACCAATTCGCACTTGGCCGGCGCAGTGGACTATGACCTAATCCCTCTCACTCTGATAGGAGATCCGTGCCCAGCAGTGGGACAGTAATGGATAGATGACGATAAACTTTAATTATTGGAAATAAAAAACATGCATATATATATGTTATCTGTTCATTGTCCGTGATAAAAATAAAGTATTTAGAATTCGCGTATGGAATTTATGAAATCCGTGAACATTTCAAATAAGTATTTTCAAATTGTCTTTTACGAAAGTTATAAGCGTTTGTATAACAATGTTTTGTACTTATTTGTACAATGAATGTCTGATAGTTATTGCTAGTCTAAGAGAACATTAGACCCTTGAAACTAAACATAATATTTTTATAATTATATCGTTTACATAAAAAGTGTATAAATCTAATAACAATAAGAACAATAAGGTACAAATTTTGCAATAATCCTTCTGAAATGTAAACAATGAGACCGTTGTTTTAAAGGATCCCTCTAAGGCGAGGTGGGTTGAGGGGAAGAGGGAGATACGGGGTGAATTTGTATAAAGGAAAATTATTAAAAAAGGTAAACCTATTTTTGCCCTTCGAAAATTGGGGAAGTCATTGTTAACACTCCAAGATATCGAAAAAGTGGTTTACATCATAGAGACGTGTTAACGGAACTTTTGAGACTATTATCGATTTGACTTCCGATTAAAAGTTAATTATATTTCACAAAAAACTTATATAATGTATAATTGGCATTCGAAGGAAGGTCGTAAATTTTTTTGTGGTTCGAAACCGGCGGCATCACCGGCACGCCTAATAACAACAGTGTTAAATGTTGCTGTCTTCCGGTTTGAAGTATGTCACTTAACACACCCTTCGGACCAGAAGACAGCTACTAAGCGCTGCTGTTATTAAGCAGAAATAGGTGTATAGGATAATAATACATATTAATATTTTTATAAACAAGCTATTTTGTATTCCTTTCAGATATCCCCTTTGATTCCCCTAATTAACTAGTTTATTAAAATTTACTTGCAAAATTCTACTCTAAAATTAATTTGAATACTAACAAAACAGTAACAAAAGTGTAACAAGATGATTTATTCGCAGCATTAAACCTGCAATATTTACACGATTTATACCGTTTCAAAAAAATATGATTACATCGATATACGATTGAATAAACACTTTACTTTTATTTCATAAAAGAGAAAAAGCCGAGGTACTTACGATTCGTTAAAGCATCAACTACGTGTTTTATTTAACTTGGAAGCTTCGAACTGCAAACTGAATTCAAATATATTTTTCAACATTTTAAAATGCCTATTGAATACTATTTTGTTATAAGCTGAGCCCTGGGGTATCACCCCGTTCAAAAACAAGTAATATGTCATAAACATAACCGAATTTGTATACTTTCTATTTATATGATGGTGTAGCAAATGAGCAACGAGTCCACTAATGGTAAGTGGCAACCGCCGCCCATGGATATCTGTAATCCACTCCAGATAGGACTAGAATCCTAATTAAAGTCGACCACAGTTGCGTTACTACCTCTGAGGACTAAGTTGGAATGCTTCGGATAAGTCTGTCTCCCTTACCACACCCAGCGCTAGATAGTACTTTTATTAGGCAGAAATAGTTGTGGTGGTGACTCCGGGGCCAAAGTACAATGGAATCTATCACCTTCAGTCTTCAACCTTCAACAATTTCAAGATACATTGCACGGCGTTGGCACGGTAGTTAAAAAGTTCCACGGACAGATATAGGTTGAAACTAGGCCTCTCGATTGTAGGACCCAAAGCCCGACTCAAATTAGAAATTAATTGTCATTGGTTACTACGGCGAAGCGGAATATCAAGAGGAAACCGACACACCTGCGGGATCTTTGCAAAAAAATATTCTCAAAGGTGTGTGAAGTCTACTAATTTGCACTTGGCCAGCGCCGTGGACTATGCCTCAAGCCTCACTCTGACAGGAAAGCCGTGCCCAGCAGTGGAACAGTAACGGGTTGAGAATATAACATCCTCTTTTTGTACCGTGGCATAGTTTTCTTTTGTTGTAAGTTTTTATTTACGACTTGTTTCATTTTAAAAGTATTAACAAATTACAAAAACTAAAATGAAATGCCCAATCAGGTAGTTCGTTTAATTATAATCAAATAGGAGTGAAACGTCTGCGACCAAAAACTAATACGTAGTTCCGCATCAAAAAACATCCATAAGCAATCTTTTCTTGTATGAAAAACAATATTTCCCTAGGGATATTAACTTGAAACTAAGTACGAGGGAGGTCGTTCTCAATAATTCTTTCGACCATCGATGCAAGGTAACGTATTAACTAATTATAAACTGCGAATAGTTTAACAAAATAAAATAGAATCTGAGTTAATGTTTAAAATAGCTAAATATTTTATTTATTTAAATATATTTTTAAACTATATGTGGCGGTGGTGCCGCCGGTATCGAATCACAAAGGTACTTTACCTTTATATTTTTTCTATTAACATTTATAATAATTAATTTATATTACTATAATACAAATGAATCATACATAAAAGTTTAATCCTGTGAAAATCCCGAAGCCTTGACGTACAAAACACATTGCCTTTCCTAATAAGAACACCTATTAATTTCGATGTACAAAGTTTCTTCGAATATCTAGATACAACTCGTTTATTTGTTAACTCCTTCATTAGTGGAAATTCGAAATGTTACGCAATACTAAGTTATAACATTCATTACATACTTCTAAACTGCGTCTTATTGAATCTGCGCATCAAGCTGACTTTATGTTCATTGTTATGGACTGGTACCTCAAGACAACGTTTCAAATATATTTGCTATTTTCCTGTCGGGAGTCAAGAGTTTAAAATTCAAAACGGTAAACGTTGATATGTCGATAACTTGACGAGATATCATCGATGTATCCCTTGTGTCACTGTTATCACTAGACAGAAAAGTGACAGGATACTGTCACTTTTCCGAAAGCTATCTCGGTAAAATAAAATTACAAGGAATATTTATCATAAAGTCAGTTTCACAACATTTTCCCATGGTTTTAAGAAGATAATAAAATTGGGCAAAAAATTGTACACGTGATAAATTGAGAAGCTATTTCTTCGATGAAGCCGGTCAAAAAAATAAATCATAGACGATGTTTTCAGTCGTTAGGAAATTATTCTGTTTGTGACAGTCTCGCCCTAATTAGGGCTATTGATAATGTTCAAATACCGAAAATATTTATTAAAGACAACTGAGATCCGCGGCTTTACTCATATTTATAAAATGTTACATGATATAAGTTAAAAAAGTGACAACATAAACAGAACTGAAATTTTATACCTTCAATAATTTAACAAAAAAAAAATACAGTCGAATTAAAAACCTTCTTTTTTTGTAGCCGGTTAAAAAGGAGACGCGCGCGGTCGATTTAATGGTCTTATTGTTTTTTTACACAGTACCATAAATCATTCTCTCCAATAAAAGTAGCCTTAATAATCCTTATAACATCAGCTATCTGCTACTAAATCCCGTGAAAATCAATCGAGTCGTTTTGGGGATCAGCTCAAACAGACAGACGGACAAAAATCTTTCTAATTGTTTTTTTGTTATAAGTATATACTTTCATCTAAATTTGTAATAAGCTGTCATTTTATATTGCAAATAGAAACCTCAATTTATTTATTTGTGTAGAAAATATTTTCTATTTTGAGATAATTTGCGAAATTACGACAGTCTAGGCATAACTCGGCGCCCCTTTCGAAAAGGATTAACTGGAGAAAATAATAACATAAAGACTCATAGAAACTCCTACTCATACTCATAATGATGCGTAGGCATGGAAAATTGTATACACCATAAATTGTAATTGAATTATTTTGATTTTCTATTTTGAGATAATTTGAGAAATTACGACAGCCTAGATATAATACGGCGCTTCTTCTGAAAAGGTTTAACTAGAGAAAATAATGACTTAAAGACTCATAGAAACTCCTACTAGTACTTACAATAATGCGTAGGCATGGAAAATTGTATAAACCATAAATTGTAATTCAATTATTTTGGAAGTCACAAGGGACCCGAGTTTATTTTATATGTGTTGCGCCATCTTTAAATTTTGTTATTGGGTTAACATGGTTGAGCAAAAAGGCTTCCACATTATATTTAGAATCTTCTATTCAAGTCGATATTCATGAAAATGAAGTAGTAAATAGTTTGATTTTTAATAGTAAACACGCGGTCTATCTGTAAAATTGTCAACGCCGTAATAACATCTTTCATCTCAACTAGTATGTAATCTTTCCTAAGATCTGCAATCTTAACAAAAATTTGAGTAATACTTAAAATCCATCAATTAAGTAAATTGTACTCTCATGATAAATGTATCTGCTTTACTCTTTTCAAGCCAAGAATTTTATGGCACTCCGTAACCGTCACCGCATCTACCGAATATCCGAAATGAAATATACCCGAAACCGAACCGAAATCGAAAAGTTCCGAATTTCGGATATGGGCAAAGTCTGGATGAGACACAAATAAAATAAAATTACGTAAATGTCCTTTCCTTTCTAATTCTCTAAAAATGTCCGTGACTGAAATTATCGTGTAATCCGAAAGAATTCTATATTAGTAACCGTATTTGAAACCGTTATAATATTTTCAAATATCCGTATTCACGTCCAAATCCGGATTATCATGTCAATAACATCCCTATTTCAAATCAGAACACAGCAGCGCTTAATATTGCTGTTACAAAGCAATCGAAGTGGCAATGGCACCGGTATGGTTGCAGTGAATCACAAAATCTACCTTTATTAGTTAATACCTCACCATTAATACCTTGTCTTTAAGTTTACCATGTATCAGATAAATGTTTTTTGTCGGATACCTTGTAAAAAGAAACTCTATTACTGAGTCTACGTCCCTTCTGTCCATTCGACCGCTCTGCGTTTAAAGGGCCTTTTGGTAAGAAATAGTGTACCGACCAATGCTTGTGTTATTGGGGTGAAAATTCAAATAAACTACTGAACATATCAACAACTACGAGAATTTCCGCAGAAGAAATTTAAAATGTATTTTCATCATTTGCACATTCGCAAAAAACGGTAATGCGTACAATCTTCAATCATAACGATTCATAACGAATAAAAATTCATAACGATTCTGTCGCGTAAGTATTATATGGTTTTAACTGTTGATTATTTACCTCTGTTTTAGGTACCATTTTACAACCATATTGTTGTTTTAAAATTTAATATTACCTTTTGTTTTCATATATAATTTAGTACACAAACAGTATACTTTTACGCAAAATTTTATAGGTACCAGCTCTCCTCAAATAGTATTTATTTTTGTTTTTATCATCACCGTTTAACTGTACCACGACTAAGTTAATCGGCACATTTTTGAAATGGATGGTAGTTGTTTTTATGAACCAATAAGAATCTTATATTTCTGTAATAATGAGCCCAATTTATTTAACATGTTAATCTTGCCAAAATGAGCTCCTAGCATAATTTTAATCTTGCTTAATTTTCTACTTGTGAAGTAAAACACTTTTCACAAGATCTTCCATTTAAATGATTTATAAAACTGGTTTTACTGTTAAATTACGTAAGCATTGCCGGCGATGATAAATCTTTCGGAGTATAATATAATTCTAATTTGCTATTCCTTAATTTTTTACGTCGGTCGGAACGCGAATTTGAGGTAAATTTAATAATGTCGGCGGCCGCGCTGTCAATATTGTATTTAATTTTGAATTTCGCACAGAACATGCGAATGTACACCGAACATGTTTTAAAAATGCAACAAATAAATGAAACGCAATCACATTTTTCTAAAATAATCATATAAAAGAAATAAGGAATTAATAAAAAAGTCGTGTAAGTAAAAGTCTAAAGAAAAAATTTAAAACGAGTAACTTAATAGAAAAAAATCTCCGGTAAAAAAAAATAAAAAAAAAAAATTACCTACCTTAATAACCAGGGACCCGCGAACTCGGAGCGTCAACTTTAGATAGCAGCTGAGAACGTCTGCTCTAGTTAACTCCCGGCGCGCGAATGACTGGGAATAATGGCGGCGGATGCGGCTCCGGCGGGCGGCCTCCCCCCCCAACTTGTTCGCCCCGCCTGAGGCCGCCCCCCCCCCCCCCCAGGAACTTTCGCGGGAGGGGGCTCAGAACCTAATTAACCCCCCCCCCC
>DWRA01004432.1:0-10852 GCA_018250295.1 Spathilepia clonius
GATAATTTTCAACAATATCATATTTATGTACATAGAACAAATTATTTTGTGCAATATTATAAATGGATTTTATTGAAAATAACCTCAAATTTTACAGCATACAAAATTTTGACAAAAATGGCTTTTTCTCAAAACTGTCATTGTGTGGGTTGATTCTGTTTGGCATAAGTAGGTCCAATTGTTGTACCATTTACCCATTAGAGGTTGCAAGTGCAAGAAACTTCACAATGGCTCTTAAGATCATCGCTATGCGATCTGGCATATTTATTTTATGTATAGTATTGGTTTATTATTAGTTAGTTTATAATTTGTTTCTTTTTTTATATTATGTTGCAAGTGTAAATTAAAGTGTAACAAATAAGTATTAAAATCAAAGTCTATAGTCTATGCTGTACACGCTCGAGCGTCATTTCGAATTTAGAAAAACCATAAAAATTCCATTTCTAAAAAGAAACATGGTCACGTTACGCAAAGGGGAAAAGAGCACGTAATATTAAATGCATCGTTGTTCATAATAAATTGCATGAATGACATAAACAAAAGCATATAGATATAATATGACGTCACACTGCAGTTCTTTAACATATTCAATTTCAATATAATCGTATGTTCATGTCTAGAATAATAATCGTTATTCCTAAGAAACATGTTATGCTACGATAAAACTAGTTATAAAATTATTTTTTACTTCAACAACAAGAATTACATACTAAATGTCGTTTACAGTAATAAAATGCACATATGTTCTTATAAGTTCATAATTTATTCCAAATTTAAGTAAAGTTAAAACACGCCGAAGTAATAAGCATAATAAAGGCAGTGTACTTATTAAGGTACCTGATAAGTAGACTACCATTATAAGAACGGGTCTAATCAGAAATGCTAGGAAAACGTTGCTTGTCACCTTCCTCGCGTCCGTGCCAAATGCAATTGGCATAGATGCAGTGGTTCCGTCAATAAAGGAAACCCGAGCTACTTCGAACGAGGTGTGATTACGACCTACGCGACTGACATTATAAATGGATTATATCTTGAATGTAAACTGTTGTGTGGACCGACAATTTGCTATTGTGGAGTGACAGTTGCGTCTTACCATCTAGTCGCTTAAGCTACAGAGCAGTTGCTTAAACCGCTATTGCTATGTGAACTAGAAGTTTTAATGGTTAAGAAGTCGTTAACGCGGCTAACAAAAGTTGTTCGGCCACTATTTAATGCCTTATGCATCAATGCAAACTTTTATAGAAAATTGACTGTTGATAGATTTTCTAATAAATTTAAACTAGTGTTACTCGTCGATTTCTTAAACAATGAGTTGGACAACCGGAGAGCCTTTAGGAACTCGTCAGTATCTTAAGCGACAAGATAGTGGCTTATGGTCCAATTATCATTCCGGCGAAAGCAACCAAGAGACGGTCAGCTTCAGAGCAGATGTAGCAGACAAACGACTTGAAAAATACCTATCACGATTACGGTACTCTTAAAAGATTACACCTTTGAGTGCACTGTTTACATCGATGCGTGGGAAGCTTCTTATTTCGACTTTTTTGAACAATTTTCCATTACTCACTCGTGACTCTAGAGTCCGGTCAAGAGTCCGAAACCGGTTTGTCCTTTCCTACCAGAAGAAACAATTCAGAATCGCGTGTAAACAGTGTGGAAACGATGACATCAGCTTTCGGGTGCGCTAATATTAAAACTTGGCGCCTATCCACGGCCGGTTCCATCGACGTGGATCTTAGAGAAGACGGGAAAACGGGCAAATACTCAAAAAACAGAGTTTAAAAGATTTACGTTCATTGACACTACTTCGTCGGTTTAAAGATTGAAACACAAATCTCTTCTACCGTTCCAAAATCCTCAATAATTCTAGGATTGCAAATGTGAAAGGAGCATATATAAATATGACTAAGATTTTCAGATTCCGATCAAAAGACAACAACCAGAATAAACTTCACCTATTTAAAGACTGCTTTGGTCATAACTTACATAAATAATGGGTCTCGAAATCGCACAAAGCAAATGTGTTTTCTCTCATCTTGCCAAAATAACACTCAGAATGAACAAAGTCCCACACATATAGGCGTGACAATGTTTCAGTTCATTTTTAGCGTCACTTTCTATAATTTGACCAATATGAAGTGTATTTTTAGATAGGTTATTTTTTTTACTTTTGAATATAAACTAAGTCTAATAACAAGTCTATGAATACATTTTCCTCAATGTTTCGCAACAGAACCTAATAGTCTAAGGTCATTTTCAATATACCAAACTTGTATACGTGGAATAAATAATGTGTCATTTATTTTGCCTACAGGACACCTAAGTACAAACTTATTCATGTCAGGGTCTTAGGACGTTACGGCAAAACAAAACATGAGTGGATAAAGTTAAATCACATTCAAGTAACCGTGACTTCGGAGAAACAAAAATAAAGAGGCGTTAATCATTCTTATTGTGCATCATCAAGCAGATGATTGTGTCATCCTGATGCGGTCAATATTCGTCATTCATCTTAAGGTTAAAGACATTGAATATCATGCAGTATTTGAAAATTATAATGTTCACAATACAAATATAAGCCATAGATCGCGTTGTCCTATAAATACCATAACCAACATTGTTAATGTATGGTATACACTTTGTACTGAAACACCTAAAAATCAGGACTACAATATACTACTTTATAATTTTATAAATATTAAATATTTTTCTGAAGAAAATTTATTTCAATGATACAGTTTGCAAAAATGACTCATGTAATTAGTCTTAATTGTTTTTCAATGTCAATGAACCTGAGAAGATGATATTGATACGTGCCACTGTGGCCGAATATACTTAGCATATCCGATTGAATACTATTGTCACTTGAAACACGTTTCGTTATTTGGCCACAACAATCGTGACTGAGCTCTTAAATTGGCAATATCATTAATCATTAGTTGCAAACCTTCACATGGAAGGTAATATACTTACTATGGCAATGAGGAAAGATACAGTTACCAAACAAGGTATATGAGAGGGAATATTAAAAACTTAATACGTAACATAACTATAGTAGCGATTTGTCTTTGTTAATCTTTGTATCTTCCTACAAAGTGCCTTTAGTGTATGTTTTATGGATATTAATGTTTATCCTACTAATTAAATTTTCTTGTATTCATTATCAGCTTTTTTATCGTTTCACTGAATTGTTATTGCTGCTTCTCGTGTTAATACTCGCGGTTTTATTTTTAAGTTCATAACCTTCAAATCAAACGACCGAATCGCTTCTATGAAGCTAATTCTCGGCGAGAATTCGTGAGATCTTAGGACCTGAGAATTTAAGATTCGTGAGAAATTCTCACGAATCTTCGTTATATTCGTACTTCACATACTTGTTAATACCACATTAGTGTCAACAGGTTCTCGTGAAAACATAACTGAATTTTGTTTATATTCCTCATTTACTTAATTTGAGTTTTAACTAAATAAATTATCATATTTTATTTTACCTCATGAACGCTTCTAATGAGCATACCTACATACTTTCTTTAGCGTAAGTTTGTCTTAATTTTTTTTGCTTCTTCTTTCTTTCTTTCTTTTTTAATTTAGCTAATTCTTTAACCGAAAATGTATAAAGAATCAGAGCAATTTCAGTGCTTGTAGCTTACAATTTCATTACTTAACTAATATATCTTTAGATTTTTAAATTATTTACTAATACTATCTGACTAAGAACTTATAATAAGTACTAATAGATTTACAGATTTTTAAAGTATCTGTCGATTTCCTATTGTTCATCATGAGCAATATTGTGTTGAGTTACAAATATGACGTGGATATAATAATGCCAAATTAATTTTAGCTTTCACAGTATCGCCTCTATATATTTATTTCTAACGATACCTGTTGGCCGCGCTGCCAACTGGGTTTCCTCGTCGCCGCTGACTCAGGAAGTTACATCACTGACTTCAGACTGGATTAGTAGACCTCTTTTTCTAGTAATTAGTAAAATTTTCTCTTTCAATCAACCTAGGTCGCATAAAAATGTATTAATGTACAATGTGTACTTGTTTTTTTCTAAGTATGTATGTGTTTAAGTTATCCTCACTTATAAAATGATTATTATATACTTTTAAATGTAACTATTTAGTGTAAATGTTTATTAATTTGTGTGATAGGGTTTGTAAGTATGTTAAATTGTTGTGTGCAAAGAGCCAGTTTGAGTGCTGATGAGTAGCAGTAATATTGTTTTGAGTTTTAAGAAGGATATTGTTTTGAGTTTAAGATGTCACAGAATGGACTGTGACATAAATAAACTAAAGAGCTGCTGAATATTTAATTTTACAAAAATAGTCCTAAATATAAATAGATTACATTAGTATCATCATTAATAATAATATCTAATATTCCACAATTACAATGGTGTGCAATATAATTTTTATTTAAATTAAAAGACATTTTTGCACCAAACAGGGCTTAAATACATTGACATTCTGAAACAGCTCTATTTGTGCCTTTTATGCGGAGTCCACGTCATGATGTTCTAGTAATACTTCAAAAGGAAGTTAATTATACCCCACCAACTCCAGATAAGCATTTTCTGTATTTTAATTGTATTGTAGCTTATGAGAAATACGTATAAACATATCGTTCAAATTAATACTATTACATCTAGTTGCTTTATCCAAATCCATTTCTGATTCTTTATTTCAAAAATCGTTTACGCTAGTATCTTTTCTATTATTTAAGTCTACATGATGGCGAGTGGTATCTGCCGCCCATGGACATTTGTAATCCACCCCATATAAGACTAGAATCCTACCTAAGGTTGACTACAGATACGTTGCTACTCCTAAGGACTAACTTGGAATACGGCGGATGCGTATATCTTCCTAGCCACACCCTTAACACTACTGTTATTGGGCAGAAATAGGTGTGGCGGTAGAGCCGCTGGAGTCGAACTACGAAGTATTCTACCACCTTCAATACTTCTTGTAGTCTGTTGTACTAAGCTACCTGTTACAATTTAAGCAGTGTTACTTCTGGAATAGAATGTATATCTACGTTTTAAAATACGCTTATATTTTTGTAAGGCTAAACAGACGACCCCCACCCAAAAACAAGTCTGACCTGTTTCGTATGCACTAAATTTATTTTTTCGTTCGCTGAGCAGAGAGATAACCTTGGCTTTTATTTTGTTACTCGTGTTAAATTATCTGTTATTGTAGGTACTGTAGATGGTTTAATTGCTAAATTAATGGTCATTTTTATTTTTATCGTGCACTTTGAGCAAATTTGCACAGAGTTAATAGGCATATCTAACTTAGGATTATTTATTTCCTATTGATTATACCGCCCGTGATAGCCAATGTATCCAAGTTTTATCTACTAAAGTTCAAAATTGACGAAATTACCTAAATAGTCAAATTTTGAATTGTGGTAAAATAATGGAGTAACTTCTCCCGTTTTCCCAACATTTCCCTTCACTGCTATGCTCCTATTAATTGTAGCGTGATGAAAAGTATAACTATAACCAGCTCAGGTGTATGAAAAACAATTGTACCAAGTTTCGTTATAATTCGCCGATTAGTTTTTGTTTCTATAACGGTTATACAGACAGACAGACAGACAAAAATTTCCTACCACATATCGAAATTTAACAGTTTATGTATTTCGTATTTAGGCCAATGTTTTCAATGAACACTAACGTTACTTATCAAGAATATTTGTAACCAAACTTAAGTTGGATGTGGAAACAAACTGGAATATTGAAATTTAATATGCACAATCTAATGCTAAACCAAACCTTTCAAAACCTCACTCTATTGAAGAAAATTTCCATCGAGGATCTAAAGCTAAACGTAATTAAATACAGAAATATGTTTTAAAGAGGTAATAAATAGTACTACTGAATGGTGATCCAAGACAAGGCCAACACTTGTCAGACGTAGCGAACCTTCAATTGAAAAACATGTCAATATACTTATTCATATACATCCATTCATGCTCGAGAACCAATCCTCCTTGAAATTGTATAAGTGTGAATGAAACAAATGATTCGTGTGTTGAAGAGGTTCTATGTTCGCATCGCACATCTGTTGAACTATTGTAGTTTTGTAAAAAATAAGGTTAGTGACTACCGAAATTTTACGATGACTGTAAAAACAGAAATCAAAGTGAGAAATTCGATTACCTGCTATTTTGTTACTTGATATTCAGAACACTTTATGAACTTGAAAGGGTAAATTCTAATGGTTTCAAGAAATGTTAACTTTGAAATACTATATATTTTAAACTTCAACGTACACTAATATATTATAAAAACAAGGAAAATAAAAACGAATACTAAATTATAAAAATAAAAACGAATACTTTGAAATTTTTCCCAAATTGTTTTAACAAAGTTTAAAGTACGTAAAATATTCGTTTAAACATTTCCTTATTACTTGGAAATCGTTAAAGACAATATTAGAATGCTTGATCTATTCGATTTCTTAAGAGGAACTCAAAATAGATCGATTTTTGAGATGGTGAATTTCTGTGTTGTAGAACGACAGTTTGACTGCCATGTTTAATTGTGCCAGAATAATGTGTTCTGCTGTAATGTATCTCGTCTGCTTTCCAACTTAGTTTTAAGGATAACTAAAATGTCTAGTTATCCTTAAAACTTACGTGTTCTTACGGGTAACTTTGAATATATTATGTTTACGCGGTTATAAGCGTTGGCTTGCTGGAGACGACTTTATATTTATCAGGTGGTTCATTTTGTAAACTGTTGTCTAATTCACAAAAAGTACTATTACTGCAGTTTTTCACTCTAAATTAAAATGTACTAAGAAATTCTATAGAACCGTACTTATTAAATGAAAATATACTTTAATAGCATAACTCGTAAAAATAAAAATATAGGTTCATTGCTTGAATCCGGCAAAATCTATTTTTGACGGTATTCAACCTTCAGCGGAACGAATCTAGAGCGTATTGTGTATTATACATTCCGAATGAAAAACATGTAATATTTTCGCGGAAAAGCGGCAGTTTATCTTACTGGTAAGATTCTTGAGTGCGATTTACAAATTTAAAAGTAGTCATAATGTAAACTCCGGACGAATCAAACGAGTCTGTTGAGAATAATTTCATATCGTCGCTTCATTTGATTCCTTATTTAAGTACAGAACTTTATCATATCAAATAACTTAATAGTAACGGTACTTTTAAGGTTAATGAGCATGCAGTCCACGTGATGGTAACATGAGATCCAAATAAAATTATAGTTCTATCTGAGGGCGGACAAACTTGCGTCGCTACCCGCAAGGAGTAAATAAATATTCAAATTAATATAAGAAAGTTTCAGCCAATAATATGTGAAGCAAGTGAACAGTAAGGTACCAGGCGTTCATAAACTATTGGAGTGGCGCCGAGTTACAAAACCAAAGTAGGCCGTAGCCTAACGGTGGGCGGGCGGCATTCTGCAACTCATCCGCCCACGGCCGCTGGACAAACTACTAATAATACTACTACGTTCGTGTTGTAAGTAACTACTTACCTCACCTTTGAGTTACAATCAATTTCTTAGGTGAAACCAACGTACTTAGCTTCCGCTCCTCCTACATTTACATGACGTGGTATCTAATATTTGAATGTAAATTAGACTTTATACTAATTTTTAACCAGATATCTGTTTCTGGTAACACCTACGAGTATTATACACGGAACACTCCAACTAGCAGAAAACTAACAGAAACTACCAGAAAATATATGGCCTATAAAATCACTTAAATAACATTTTGCATAATAAAAATATGTATTAATAAGCAGCTGCAGAGGGAAAATTGATTGATTTGATTGTTCTTATTTTTACTCCAACAGTAATCTAAATTCTACAAGGAATAAACAATACGGGATATTTGTAACTTGTGTAGCAATTTAAAAAGGTGGTAGAACCCTTTGTAGTTCGACTCAAGAGGCGCCACCCCCACACATATTTATGCCTAATAACAGCAGTGTTAAGCGCTGCTGTGTTCCGGTTTGAAGGGTGTGGTAAGGGAGAAAAACTTAACAAGGCATTCCAACTTAGTCCTCAGGGGGTAGCAACGCATCTGTGGTCGACTTCAGTTGGGATTCTCGTCTTATCTGGGGTAGATCACAAATGTCCATGGGCGGCAGTTGCCACTTACCATTAGGTGGACTGCGTACTCGTTTGCTACGCCATTATATAAAAAAAAGAACTAAATGAGTTAGAAGCTTTCACTGTAGTCAGACCACGATAAGTCTATTGGTCTATTGGCGAAAATAATTGAAACTGGTCTAATAAAGTTGGATGGCAATGTTTTGGGGCTAAAACATTGAGATCAACATTTTTTTGTCTGGCAGCTCAAATAGAATTGGCGTAGCCAAGCGAATACAAACAGAATCGAGCGCTCACATATCTCTATAGCCTTCTATTGGTTTTTCGAGAGTAAATGAATGTTAGGCTTTATTTTACCTCTCTTTGACTTTAAAAGCTAGAATAGTTTATGTTTTTGTCAATTGAATTTTATAGTAAATACGTTATGTCCTGAGAATTGTACGGATACTAAATTCGGCATTTTTAAAAATACTTATGTTATCTATTTGAAAGTTTTATTATATATCGACCAGGTTTGATAATAAGGCATTTATGTTGATCGAAAAAAATAGAAGCAATGACTTCACTCCATTACAACCGGTAATTGTTAACATCTCTAATGAAAAGGAACAAACGAGCATGTAGTCCACCTGATGGTAAATGGTTACTGCCGTCCGTGGACATCTGCGATCAAGCTGATTTTATCTGACGTTCGCCACTGATGCGTTGTTAACCCTGAGGACTTAGTCTCATCGTCAACCCATTACTGTCCCACTGCTGGGCACGGGTCTCCTCTCAGAGCGAGAGGGGTTAGGCTAAAGTCCATCTCGCTGGCCAAGTGCGAATTGGTAGACTTCACACACTTTTTGAGAACTTTTATTTTTCTAAAGAAAAAGAAAAGTGTGTAGGTCTCCTTACGATGTTTTTCTTCACCGTTATAGCAAGTGATAATTAATTTATAATACGCGCATAACTTCGAAAAATCAGAGGTGCGTGCCTGGGGTTTGAACCTCGGATCCCTCAACTGAGAGGCCATGATTCAACTTAGTTTGCGTTTCATAAAGTGTCTCTCTTATTCTACTCTTCAAATCAGAACACAGCAGCGTTTATTACTGCTGTTATTGTGCTGTTATAAACAGGAATAGACGTGGCAGTAAATATACCGTAAAGTGTAAACAAAAATATATGAAAATTTCAATTTATACCACATATATTCCTCTAAAGTGCTAGTTCCGATTGTGGTTGACCCTGGGGGATTGGAAATTCCGGAGATTAGGAGCTTTATACTAAACGGCTCGGCCATCTATCAAGAGCTATAAAAAGACCTAGCTATTTATTCAAATAATTGTGTCCTACACGTAAACCTGGGAAGAAAAATTGCGTTCTCCCAAATGTACTTCGGTATCGGTATTAAAAATGTAAGTCATTTATTAAGTCGGGGGTAATATTACGGTCGCTTATAGTGAGTAAGCAGGTGGACTTTTTAAAATTAATTATTTATAATTACATACAATGATAAATATTTGTTATTTTTATGTTACTCATTTTGTATAATTTAGCAGAATACGCTGCTGCATAAATAATTACAATCATAAATTGGTAGGTTTGTAAAATTGTATTTTTTACAGGTTCGCAATTTATAAATCCCTCACAAAGAACTGATTATACATAATTTATATTACAAACATTTGTAATTCCTATACTATAAGAGCTAATAAATGTTTTAACTCAAATGAAAAACAACATACACTAAGTCGGAAAACAATGTAAGTAGGTAGTTTTTGTTTGATCACCTTCTGAAATACGAGCTTTTTAGCAACGTTACTTTGTTTTTGTATTCTTCTCAGAAAATATCTGGAGACGGCGGCCATATTGGAATTACGTCACTAAGCCAATTATGCATTGTCATACAAAGCAAACGGTTTTAAATTCTGTTGCAAGATTTGATTTACACATATATATGAACTAACAAGGCAAGTCCATCCATTGCTGGACACTGGTTTCCTCTCAGAGGGCGGTTAAGCCATAGTCCACAGCGGTAGCCAAATGCGAATTGGTAGATTTCACACACCATTAAAAAACTTTTTTTCCAAGAGCCCTCAGGTGTAGGTATCTTTACGTTTCTATTTACCATTCTAGCAGGTCATAATCACCAAGTGGTGACCATTACGACCTAATAATTCTATGTCGGTTCCATGTATAATGATTTCTAAACCCACTCTGCATTAAAAGCCAAGAATATTGACATGTTTTATTTAGAAAAGTACACGTGATAAATGCACAAAATCCTCTTTATCTACACTATGCTAAGATAAATTCCATTTCCATGTTTACAAGAGTGTTGTTAAAGCACTAAGCCCGTTGCGAGGGAAAATAAAATGGAATTGAACGTACAAATATATGCACACAACTAAAAGATAGAATGCATTACAAACTGTAAGTACATTTGTAAGCCTGTAAATATGTACTTGTAGATGATGATACAGATATAGATGATGATGATAGATACTGTTTAATGTTACCTGAAAAAATATTCAGCTATTAAAATCCTTAAAAAGGTCAATTTTCCTGATACTTATTTGTAAAGTATAGAACACAAATTTAGAATTTTAAAGGTGGTAGACCCTTTTGTAGCCCGACTCCGGCGGCACCACCGCCACACTTATTTCTGCCTAATAACAGCAGTCTTAAGCGCTGCTGTGTTCTGGTTTGCTGGGTGTGGTAAGGGAGATAAACTTAACGAGTCATTCCAACTTAGTCCTC